>BJFM01000775.1:197310-225268 GCA_016586285.1 Arothron firmamentum | reverse complement strand
TCACACACGTTTCTACCCACATGTGGTGAAAGATTGAGGACCTTTTTTTCATACCTGTTTCAAATCTTTGTCAGACCGCCAATCTTTTAATTCTGATTTCAGCTAAAAGGCTGCATTCTCATCTCTAGGATTATTCCAGAGTCGCCACACGTCCAACATCTCTACTGAGCTTCTCAGTTTTATATAACTTCCTTTTTAAATGTGATCAAATAAAATCCTTTAACGATGTTGATGTTTCACAGGACAAGCTGCAGCTTCTGTTTCAGAACATTAACTTACATTTACTATTCACTGCAGTCACACCTTAAACTTTCTTGGGCTCTCGCCCATTTATATGCTCTGTCAGACAATTACTTTTTAGGAAAGGGATGTAAATATCTGGGAGTTAAAGGTGTCTCTCATTCTCCGCAGATGTGAGCAAATACAGCTGCAGTTGTTCCCAAAGGGCATCCTAATCTGTTCTTTATACCTGGCCTCCTGTGCAATTTATGGCTCAACAGTAAAGGATACATTTCTAATGAGCTAGCTGGGTTTTACTGATGCTAACGAGTGGCTGTGGTCCGTCTGCTGAAAGTTACTGTCAATCACACAATCTCCACTTTCCAGTCACTTGTTAGAGGCTTCAGACAGAAACAAGTTGGAGAGAAAAAGACGAGACAGTGTAAACAGGGGGAAAAAATGAAGTGAGTGTTAATGGCAAAAAGAAAACCCACACGGATACACATAAATATGTAGCTAATGTCAGCTGAAATTATGTTACTGAGAAGCCGATGGAATAGAAAAAGAATCTTTGCTTGATCAGGAAGGAGTTGATTTAGGGCTGGTTTCAGTACTGTGGGTTTTTAAAATGATGAAACTGGGTGGACTTTTGCAGAACAGCAAGCTTGATCCTTGTTTTCGTTCTATAGTAAACACGTTTGATGGCAGCCCCTGCAAAATAAAACCTTAACGTTTGGTTGAGACTGAAACCAGCAATATAAAAGTGTCCAGAGTCCCAGGTGTCACATATGGAAGCCTATAGTATAGATGAATAAGTAGAAGCAGGAGCATCTGTCAGTGCAACGGTAGATTTATTGTTTTGTGTTCTTTTTATTTTATATAACATAATACACCAGAATAATACACCAACACTAGCCGTAAATGCTCATGTTGATGGGGTTACTGTCGGGTTTTATATTGTTTGTTTTTGCTTTTTTATTTTTAATACATGTTTGAAATAAACTGAATTCGGGTTAAACCTTTGTGATGTTGGTGTGGCCCTATTGAGCCAACATCCGAGCTAAACCGAGGGAAACAGCCCCCCCGCGGTGCTGGAATAGACTGCCTGGCGATGAGCAACACGCTGCTCGGCCGCTCCACCTGTTACAGCCACAAGGTGCATAAAATCAAACTGGATGAATCAAGCAGGAAGGAGCTTCACTGTGACTTGAGTGATAATAATGATCACACCAATTAACTCGCTGGCTCAATCACAACGTACCGAGACGTAAATAAGGATGCAGCATGTTTATCCAACCAGTGATGGGATGGTTTTTATTGGACAGGTTTTATTGCTTCCCCTGCTTAGACAAGGGCAGCATCTGCACATGCAGGGACCATGTTCTCTACCCAGCAGCACAGTGATGGAGAGACAATCAGGTAATTGTGGCTTAACATATTGGCAGAAAACCACACAGCATCTGTCAAATTTGCAGATTATTAGCATAACACAGATCAAATTACAACAGCAGAGCGGATTCCTCATTTATCTCTAATTAGTCTGAATTACACATTAGTCAGGAAACCAATAACCAACAGAGTAATAAGAAAACATTTTCAGAATGAAGAGGAATTATCTTTGCTTTCACCCACAGTAACATCCTGGATGCAAATGTGTTGTCTTGTCTGCAAAGGCTGTGAAATCACAGAAATTCCAGTTGTGTTTAGTTCTGAACTTGATCCCCAGAGCTTCAACCGATCCCTGGTCAGGTTCAACACTTAGTGTGAATCATCGTCGAACACAGTGAAGCCAATTAAATGTGGCTGAACAGACCTCCAACATCTGAGTTTGCACATCCTCACCATCAAACTGCAGCCCAGTGTCAAAGTGGTCTTCACCTGCTCGACCATCAGTCACTGGTTTGGTTGGGTTTACTGCTGCTTCTCAACAGCCCTGTTTGGGAACTGTTAACAGCTGACACTGTTCACTAAAAACAGCAAAGGAAACAAAATCCAACCACATTCATGAAAACACGCAGCTGCCTAATGCACGGTTCCCCCTGGAAACAGGCAATGGTGTTGAGCTCTCTCTGAGCGTCACTTTTCATTAAACCAGTATTCCCTGCAGTGACATGCAATGTACGGAAACGTCAGGTACAAATTCAGAAATTAATATGTGGTGCCAGCCCTGACAGAGTGCTTGTTCTGTGTGCTTCCCCTCGTTTATTTCCCTCAACCCCATAATGAATTAACTGTCACATAAATTAGCTCTTTAGATGAATTATACAAACAGTTCAGTCACCACAGTCTCGTGGAAAAACTTCCGCAGTGATTTGGGGACACCTCTGCAGCTCATCACGGAGATGACAAACAACAAGAAGCAACACTTGCTAGCCAACTCTGCCTGTTTGGAGTAATAAACAACAGCTCATCTGTTAGCCTGGAAGCCACGCTGGACAGTGTAGCAAGGCAACAACACACACGTCCACCTGAGAGGCCTTTGGCCCATGTGGGAACCATTCTAACCTCAGCAAAAGGAGCCGTGAGGTGTGAGTCCTTCATCAGCGTGACAGACTGCTCACAGCTCCAACAGCTACTGAGGGGAATTTAATGACCTGCTGCAGCCCCTGACATGCAGATCTAACAGGACTCGACTCAGCGGTTAATGTTTGCATTTTCTAAATGCATTGCATTTTTTAATGTTTGCATCATCTAAAGAAGTAAAGGTGGACAGATGTGGGTATATGATACTTGACAGATGTGTGCTCTACAGAAAGGTGTGATTCACTGGTTGACACCTCTGCAAGCATTCCAGAAGGTAACCAAATCAACCTTGGTAACACTTGTGATTAACTCATTTCAAATATCAGTTATTTTCACATCAGTAACCAACAGCAGCAAACTTCAGTTTTAGGGATTTAGTTTTGATTCCTTCTTTTTTTGCTCTTCTTCGATTTTCTTCATGATTAAACCTCAACATAATGTTGCCTACAGAGTATTTCTGTGCCATTTGCTTCTTCTTCCTCTCAGAACAAAGCCAGAGGAGCTACTGGAGCTGCTGCAGAAGGTGTACAAAGCACAGATTCAAGTTGCCTGAAAACAGGAGCACTCACTTCAGCTGCTGAGCTCAGAGCAACCATCTGCAGATTTCAGCATCGCTATGAAATAAAATCACGTTTCACGGAGGGGGGGGGGGGTGTCTGTGTTTTCAGATCACTCAGCTGTTCTGATACCGAGTAAAAGAGTTGGTGAAGTTGGTGAAGCAACATTTAGAGCTTTAAAAACTAAATCAGTGCTGAGCAGAGCCAGACACCAAAAAGCTGCAGCAGCAGGATTCAGCACCACGGACAGCACCTGCTGCTGCTGCTGCTGACCGCAGCCGGAGGCTTCAGTCCAGCCGAGGTGGAGCTGAGCTGGAAGGGCTTGATAGCTCCTGAACAACGACATGACTGTGCCTGCATGTGAACTGACAGAGAGCACACAGACAGAACTGGGAGAGCTGGAGTAAAGTGGGACTGTGTGGGCTGGCTAACCAGTTAACCAGCCCACCAACAGAAGCACGTGTGTGTGAACAGACTCAGAACTACCACAGGGAAGACTGTCGTTCAGAGATACCGGCTGCATTAACAAACGGTGTTCTTCAAATGCTGTGTGGCCTGTTGTCGTTGTAAAAACAGCATAATTCCATACTATCATTCTTGAGTTCTCCATACCAGACGCTAAACTACCTACCTTCCCTTGACTGGCTCATCAAGACGCAGAAATGCGTCTGAAGGTTTTCCTTCATTTAGTGCTTCTGTATCTTTTTCCTCGGGTGAGTGCAAAAATGAAACTAGCCGGGCCTGAGCTAACCGAGGCTGCTCCGGTGCCATAATAAAGATTTCAGCCCAATAAGCAGCTAATGAGCCGCGCTCTGCTCCGGACACTCACCCAGGATGAAAAAGGGCAGCTCGGTGTTCTCCAGGTCGTCCACCACCACCACGTCTCCGGGAAAATCGTTTCTGACGGAGAAAAGCAGCTTTGGTTCGGAGGCCGAGGGACTGTGCATGATGCTCAGGTCGTTCTCCCTCAGAAACGGCAGCGCGGACACGGTGACGCTCTTCATCTTACACTCGCTGTCTTCGCCCGGGTCCTCGTCTCCGTTCAGTGCGCCGACATTCGGCGTCAGAAACGCCGCAAATAAACAAAGCAGACGTATGCTCGGGCCCATGTTGATGCGCGCCATCTCCGGTGCTCCGTTTCCTCTCCCCTCCCAGCTGTTTCTCTCTGAGTCGGGCTGCTTCGGTCTCTGCAACCCGGCAGACAGAGAAGCGAGCAGTGGCGGGGAGGCGGGGTGTGTGTGCTGCTCCGGCGGGCTCTGCCGGTGCAGGAATCAAGCGCCTCTTGTTTCTCGTCTCTCTGTGCGTGTTTGTGGACGCAGCATTGACCGTCGTTGCTGCTTGTTTCCGCCAATGCAAGAGATCGACAGGTCCAAATGGCTCTTTAATGGATGCTCATAGATTAGCAGCAGCCGAAAGGCTTTTTAGGATAATCACTAAAAGCATCAGCATTCCATTGCAATGTTTAGTTAGTTAGTTAGTTAGTTAGTTAGTTAGTTAGTTAGTTAGTTAGTTGGTTGGTTGGTTGGTTGGCTGGCTGGTTGGTTATACTAAAACCATTCACATAATCGGAAAACAGCTCGGGTCTAATTCCAACCTTCGACCTCCATTGGTTTGGAAGGATATATTTTAGTCCAAATCCAGCCTGCTCTCTCCATTGTCAGAATGTGATTTTAATTTCAAATGATGCTCTCCACAACCACGCAAGATCTTTGACACAGATTTGAAATGAATAATCAAATCAGGGGATGACTCTTGAGTTGCTTTACCGGTGTGTTTGTAGCCATGATCCCAGTGTTATCCTATCTGTGTTGTAGTATTTGTCTGAAGAAAATGGATCTGCACAGCTCAGAATTCATCAGCCTACATCTGCTGTGCTCCCTTCAGAAGGAAATTGCCTTTGCTGTGCACCGTTTGGCCTGCCAGCAGCTGCCTCCACAGTCCCACTGGCCGTCTTCGCCAATGGTGTCCACCAGCGACTACGAGGGTCACAGGTACAACTAGCACCAACAGCAACAGCATCACAGAACAAGGCCCATTTGGACTCTGTAGCTATCGTTGCTGAGGTCTCCCGGTAGGATGACAGCTCCTCCAGAACCTGAGGACTGTGGTTCCAGAACCAGTGCCGACTGTAGCCAGGGAGACCTGCTCTACTTCCACAAGCTCTGGCTGTTTTCCAGCCACTGAGGTGAGGTCTAATCTTCTGATATCCGGTTCCAGCCGCATCAGAGTTGGGCTTAGACTCTACAGTCGTTTGAAGATATGAGCCACTGTTCCCCAGCGAGCTGACGGGTCACTATCACTGAGGATTTCTTGTGTGCTGACCACGTGGCCCCCTGCCGTTTCAATTTAGATACAAAAAAAAGAACCTTGTGTTTCTTTGTCGCTGAGCTCGTGTTTTTGCGGTCGTCTGGTATTTTTCATTTCCATCTTTGTTCCCCCTCATCCTCAACAGAAAGAGAAAGTCCAAAATAGGACAATTCCTCAGATTGTAGCTGAAAATGGAGCTGGGGGAAGTCACATACCCTGCAAGCACAGTAAGATTGAAGTAGCAGAACAGAGAAAGTGGGCATGTTCCACTTTGTGGCCCAACTATCACTCATTCATTATTGAGGACAGTCTGCTGGGTTCTCATGACACTGGTGAGGGAAAATTCAGCACTTTTCAAATAAGATCAAATGCGGTTTTAAAGAGTCTGCTGCCAAAAGCGTTTGACCCTTTTTCTGTGAGACTCTTTGACTGTTTGTCCGCCCAGAAGAAATAGAGATGAAAGCAGAGTGAAACTTTTTCTGTTGCTTTGCCTTAAAGATTGTGGAGAAACGTCTTCATGATTATCTGAAACAAATTCACACATGGTCTCAGCAGCAAATGGATTTTTTTAATTTATTTATTGCTTGTACAGTTCAAGGATGAGTTGTGCATGTGAATTTAAGTTTTTCTCCTATCAATTGGAAACTGGAACTCTGCCCAGCTCAGTATATACTCAGCAAGCACCAGAAACATGACGAAATATGCATGTAATCGCTCTTAAAGCTTCATATTTGCAGTATGATTGCGTATAATTCCTGATTGGCAGGCGAGTCTATCAGGGTGAGATTGAAAAACAGAATAACACATCCATCAGTGTTGATCTGGAAAGAAAATAGTTATGGTAAACAGAAGGCGAACAGAGGAACGTATGGCTGCAGGGAGGCTATAGAATGAATGCATGTGCCACAGGCATCAAGACGGACGCCTGTGAGCAGGAGTGAATGTGAAGCTGCCATAGATTCCCTCACGCTGGTTCGGGCCTTCTACCATTAATCAAAAGGAGGCCGAAAGAGGGGAAAGGCTGAAGAAAGAGCGTCAGTGAGGGGAAAAGAAGAACACATACATTAGCCACTAAGGCTCGCAGGTGCAGAAGCGCTGGGGAGGGCAGCCCGAGGGTCTGATGAAGAGAAGGAGTGCTTTGTTGCACGTCAAAACTCTTCCCATTACCAGACAAGCAACGCTTGGCCCCGATGTGTAGCTGCTTCTGTGATCAGGAGAGAGCAGACTCATCGGCTCTTTCCTGCGTGGTCCATAAAGTTGAACAGAGCTGAGAAAAGCCCTTTTTCTCATCATGCTGGAGCTCTCAAACATCTGCTTTACATCATCCGCTCTTGCCTCTTCAACGCAGATTATGTCCAGTGCTTCTCCAAAACTGTCGTTTCCCTTATTAAAAGGATGTGTTGATGATGTATTGGTAAGAGGCTGCTTGTGGCTTGATGATGTTTATTGGACCTTTTTTTTCAATAGTTAGTCTCCCTGCATGTTTAGCATGATATTTAAGTGGAGTGAAATCAATCAGATATTAAAAATAGAATCCTGCCTTTGCTTCCATCACTGAAAGCTAAATTTGAAGCTTGTCGTTGGATTTACAACAATGTGCTTTTGATGCCTGGCTTACTCCAGTTTTCCCATAATCCTCTGAAATCATCTGTGCTGTTGTTCCACGGTAATCTGAAGCAACAACTCAAAGCTGTCTTCACTATGAAACACGGAAATGGCTCGTCCTTTACAGTACCTTCACGTGCCAGGGATCAATTCTTTAAATGGTGCAAACTGTAGATTAATTCTATTCCTCTTTGGTTCCTCTTCATAAAACATAATGTTTAAGTTCTTGTTACTACATTTGAAAAACGGCTCATGCACGATGATCCCGTACAGTTATGGCTTTGTTATGGATAGCATTGGTGTTATTTTCAGATATATTTCACATAAAATAACAGACATTATAAAGTTCAACTATAGCCAAAAACTAAATGTGCTGAAGTTTCTCTGAATTGCCAGAAACATCTATTTAAACTCATCATTGGAATGTGATTTTAGTAGCATCTCAGCAGATGCTGCTGTTTGTTAGCTTTAGCATTAAATTTTCCAACTGAGGGATGAATCATATTTCAATGACATCCCAATTAACAAGATCAAACACACAACAGCAAACATTGTGTTAGAGCTGATACAGAAAGTGAAGGTTTAAAAATCAATTTAAATAGTCAAATCAAACCTATATGAAACACAATCGCTGTGTGTTACACACATTCAGGGTCACCACTGACAAGTGGATCCCTTCAAGAGGTTGGTGTTAAATGAAAAAACCATATGCAGACGCCACACTGCTGACAGTGAGTTAATAACAGGTAAGATAATGTTACGTTCCCTGCCAGGGATTAAACGGTTGCTGAACCAGGAACCATACATTTGTCCCGATCTGGAGGTCATTCTGCTCCTGTTCCCCCGCTGGCCTCTTCGCTCTGCCTCTCTGTGTGAAGAGCTGAGTGCTGCATGGGCAGAAGCATCGGTTTCAGCCCAGAGCTTCCACTCACCTCCAACTGCCAGTCCTGTCAGTCATCAGCCAGTGGAGCATGCAGCTTTAGAACGCCTGGTCATTTTCCCGCTGTTGTTCAGCTGCATTATTCACCCATTTCTCCTGTGTTTCTCCTGTTTCTCTGGTGCTCCAGGTCGACTGCCCCTGCTGCTGCCCCTAACTTCTCCCTGCTGCCTGGCCCGGTCCAACACCTCAGCCTCAGCCTCTGTCACTGCTGAACTTATCAGTGATGAGTGTGCATATGAGTCCTGTCCAGATGTTAACAACATTATCACAATCACAATGAATGTTTCAGCATTTAGAAAGTCACCTGCATTCTGGAGGGACTTGAGAAAGCAAGAGTGTCCAGTTTGGGATAAAATACTGGTGTTTTCAATTCAATTCAATTCAATTCAATTCAATTCAATTCAATTCAATTCAATTCAATTCAATTCAATTCAATTCAATTCAATTCAATTCAATTGTATAGCACCTTTCACAATAAAATTGTCTCTAGGTGCTTTACAGAGGCAGAAACCCAGAGCCTGAACCCCCAGGGTAATCACAGTGGCAAGGAAAAACTCCATTTTAACAGAAAGAAACCTTGAGCAGGACCAGGCTTACAAGGAGGAACCATCCTGCTGAAAGCCGACTCGAGGGAACCCGGACAGAGAAATTAAAAGAGAGAGAGAGACAGAGAGAAGCAAATATACAAACATAACAAACATAATATACATATATACATAATACAGCATAGGCAGGTGCTGACAGCAGACACTGGGTTTGTCAGAGGATCGGATCTGTGCAGAATGAAGGTCTGGAGACACAAAACTGCGAGGAAGACTGGACACTGATAATCCTGGTATAAAGAAAAGGAGGAGATCAGGTGAGGGAGTAGAGATGGTGGTTGATGTTGAGGAGGTGGGGAACTGCTCAGTGGACCATGTTTGTGTCCCCAGCAGTGTGGGCCTATAGCAGCATAGCTATGCTAAAGATTGAAGAATTAAAGTTACATGAGCCTGTTCTAGCTGTAGCTGTGAGAACTGACTGGAACTAGACCTATCAGCCATACCTGTACACACTTTGTTTGAGGCTAACTGTACGCTTTACTGAACAGAAAGGTTTTAAGTTTGATCTTAAAGGCAGAAGTGGTGTCTGCCTCTCGGAAACAGGTTGCTAACTGGTTCCATAGTAAAGCTGCCTAATAGCTAAAGGCTCGTCCTTCCACTCTACTTTTATGAATTCTAGGAACTACAAGTAAACCTGCACTCTGTGATCTCAGTGTTCTTTTAGGAATATACGAAACTATGAGATCCTGCAGATATGATGGAGATAGTCCATTGAGAGCTTTATAGTCTATTCTAAATTTCACTGGAAGCCAATGAAGAGAAGCTAAAACCGGAGAGATATGACTCCTGCTGATTCCTTTCAGAACTTTGGCTACAGATTATTAATGGAATCATCTGGATGTCCTCACAGCAATGAGTTGCAGTAGTCCAGTCTAGAAGTAACAAAGGCATTGACGAGTTTTTCAGCATCACGCTGAGACGGGATGCTCCTGATCTAGGCAATGTTATGGAAGTGAAAGAAGGCTGTCGGAGAAACCTGTTCCTCGCAGTCATACTGGAGGACGAAGTAATGCTGTCCAAAGAGAGAATGCTGTCAGATGATCTAGCCCTCAGATGTTTAGGTCCAAGAACAATGACTTCAGTTTTGCATGACTTTTATAATAAGAGATTGGAGGTCATCCAGTCTTTAATGTCTTTGAGACATGCCTGGAGTCTGGCTAACGGCTCTGTTTCTTCAGGTTTCATGGATAAATACAGCTGCATATCATTGGCCTAGCAATGAAAGTGAGTTCTCGCTTGCTTTACTTTAATGGATCACAGGTTCCCAGAGCTGCTGCCTCAGTGCTTCAGCAGATGAAAGTCCAGTCAGGAAGATGGATTGATTGAAGATTGAAGATGGGTATTGTCCCACAGCAGTGTCGTTCTCTCCACCACTTCAGTGATGTTTCAACAATAGAAGCCATGCAGTGGACCTGAATGGCACGTAGTAGAAGCCTGAACCGGTCCAGACCAACGTGCCTGCGTTTTCCTCCTGACAGCAAAGCAAAGCTTTGTGATGTAGAAATCAGCCTTGAGTCAGCAGATACTGCAAAATTAGGTTTGAATGTGACACTGTAGAAGAAGTATTGCTGCGCATGGCACTTTTGTAAAACAGAACCAGGAGCTGTTCTCACACGGAACAAAGGCCCGCATGTGCTGCACAGGGAACCCGTCTGTCTGACATCCTGGATCGGTTGTCCTAACAAAGATGGCTTTCAGCCACTTTGAGCAAGTTCCCATGTGCTGTACACTAAACATGTGTATGTTTGCGGTTGTATTAATGAGTTCTTTCAGTCCAGCTTTGCCTTCTTTACTGCACATCCATCATATTATTCTGAAAAGATGGATGTGCCAACCACTGGCTGCAGTGACTGGTTGTCATGGTAACCTGGGACAAAACACTTGCACTAGACCAAAACCCAATTTGTCCAGGGTAAAAAAGACCAAATTTTCCTCATACCTTGAGGAATCATGTCAGTGTTTTTCACAAACCATAATAATTGGTATTATCCCCCCCTCGACTTTTGGTGGTTAATTTAAAGAATAGCTTCTGCCTCTTTTTGTGTCACACATTTTATTTCACAAACATCTTGTGAAGATGTTTCACATAATCTCAGAATTACGAACATTTGTCCTGATTGTGGAGCAACAATCAGGAGGCAGAAAGGAGGAAAAGGCCAGGAAGCAGCTGATTACTTCAGGCTTTGATAACAGGTCTTGATTTCCAGGACAAAACACATAATTTGCTTATCACTGCCAGAACTGACAAGAACAAGCAGATAAACTTGAACTTCATGTGAGAGAAAAACACATTCTTTTAAATTGTTTTTTATTACCAATTTCAAAGATCAGTCAGCACAAGTGTAAGAAACAGTTCCGCTGTCAACATCATGATTGTCCCAGTAATTGAGAAAAAAAATAAAATATCAAGTCCGTATCAGCATGTTGCAAACACCCTGGAAACTGATTTATGACACAATTCCATTTGACTTTTTATAATGCTTCAGAATTTCAGGGTAGAGTCGGTTCACTTTCAAACAAATGACACTGCAGCAACCATCAGTTAACTGTAAATTGTGGTTTATACGAGGAGAGTTACTTTGAATTTATTTAAAAAGGTTAATACAGGTCCATATTCGGGTCAAAGGCTCCTGCTCCAGTGGGCTGGAACCATCCCTACAACCGCCTCTTGCAGTTCTGTCCCACTGGCTCCTGACTTTTCTTGACATTTTTGCCCCAAGCTGGACCATCACTCTTACTTAAAATTATATTACATTTCATTCCAACAAAGGTTTAGGAGTGTTTGAAAAAGTTGAAAAGACAGAGGAAGGAGAGGGCGGGAGTGTGGAGGACGAGAGGGCGATCGCAGCTCTGCCTGAATGACAGAGAAGAGCAGAAAGGAGCAACGGAAGCTCCCTCCAACCCTCCAGCTTCAGCGGTGAGGTCTAACGTCAGCTAGAATGCAACTGGAGGTTAACTTTCAACCATTCTTCTTGTTTTCTGTGTCTGTAATTTTTTGTTCACAAAACATCTGGCTCCCACATGAAAAGGGTCAGGTGGGAAAAGTTAATTCTCCAGTTGGGAGGGTGAGCAGAGTCACACACTCGGCAGTCACACACACACACACACACACACACACACACACACACACACACACACACACACATTAACTGTATGTGTCCAGCAGCAAGGCAACACAAAAGAAGGCACATCTGAAAACTTACAAGCTCAATGTTTTATCAGTAAAGTTTTATCACCACACACATACGCCAGACTAATGACATTTTGATGTGTCTGGAAAAATGAGTCTTGTCCAAAGTCAAGTACCATAAATGTCGCTGTGCATAATCAGCAGAACTAAAGAATGTAACTGTGCAAGCAAGCACAAGCCAGAGAGCGCACATGAGCGTATGGTTTGATCTGATCATCATGTAAACCATCAGAGCGGAGAAATGTGATCTTAACATTCAGAAACTTGGTCTTCTGATCGTATACCCTAATTCTCCTTTATAAAGGGTTTACGACAAATTACACTGGCAGATGAGCTTGAGTTAAAGCTGACAGTGATAGACTCTAATAAGCACGAGCGGTTTAATTATTAATGTTGGGATGGGAGCCAAGCGTGTGGTGAAAGGTGACGAAGGGCACCAAAATAAAAATAAGTATGAGTAAACGCTCAGAGAACACATCATTTGCATGCAGAGACAGTTGCTGAATTCAGTTCATTCTTGCATTTTTAGGATCAATTGTATCAGTCCTCCGCCTGTCAAAGGTGATAACTCAGCTTTAGGAATATTATTATATATTAAAATCAGGGTGTTTTCTCTTTTTAAAAAATAATTATTCTAAGAGTGCACCATCAACACACACAGAAGGAAATTCTGCTTTGCTTAGAAATAGGAGAGAGACTCCTTCTGCCTTTGGTTGCCATGGGAATGGTTATAGAGCAGGCTGGTTGTTGCTTTCGGGGTTAAATTGTAGTCTTTTTGGCAGCCATGCTGTTAAGGCTTCATGCCACGCCAAACCACCTACCAGCACCTACACACGCGATGCGAATATGATATTACAGGAGCTGATGCATCAGAGGAGTGCACAGTGCCAACGTGTTCTGGTGTACAGCAGGAAGACAACAGGGGGATTATGGGAAAGTGCTGGTTTCTCCCTGGATGAGCTGGAGAAAATAGCTGGAGGTATTTCTTGCTCTGCCTCGAAACAGCACAACTGGAAGAAGATAAGCCGACAACAAAATAATAAAAGCAGGTCTCGAGAGGCCTCACTTGTATGTGCACCACATAAATAAAGCCCTCAAACATCTGCTTCGATTTCAAAAGAAGAAATCAATCTTTTCTTGTATAGTTTGCCGGACTGCAGTAACATTCTATGCTGAGCTTTCACACTTTTTCAATGAATACATCTCAGAAATGAAGGGTTTTTTTGCTCTTTCATCTAAGCAGCACCAATTTATCACCACGCAAAAGTAGATTAAAAACTTTCAAATCTTTTACCTATTACACTGTGTTATACTAACATGGATAAGTTCAGGGGGCTAAACAACAAAGAGATGGATGAAAAGAGGTGCTGGTTGGACACAGCATGACTCCACGGACCGCTAATTTGATTTCCAACCTCCAAACCCCCAACTGGGAGCATACTGGTGCTAATCCAGCTCTCCTCTAATGACTATTTGTCAGAAGGCTTTGATCTGACATACCAATTAGGTGTGTTTTGTATTATCTGAGGCCGCTCACAGAGTACGAGTGTACACAGAGAGATGTCAGCCATCCATCAACAAGTCTGTCTTTCCAGGAAGTGCTTTCTTCTCAGAAAAACGCCTTCTGATTTTTAGTAATGAAAGAAAGTGATCCGAATCATTTGCAAGCAAGGTGGACATTGCATTTATAGCAAATGGTGCCGCTGGACCATTTTTAAGGCCACAAATAATTGATCTATCCGTCTCTCGGTGTAAAACGAGGCTTTCTTGCCCAGACTATTACATCATAATACTTTATGAGGATTTTGCACATGGGGGAGCGTGACCGTGTGATTGAGCACCTAAGGCTTGAGTGGGGAAATGCTCGCTAAATGTACCGGTCACGCTTACGATTCCACTTAGTCCTGCAAGGAAATGAACTACCAGGACAATTATCATGTACCTCAAGATGTTACCTCGTGTTCTGTACATTTCACGGTCACTGCGTGACAGATGTGACTGTAATTAGCCTTGAGGGGAGTTATTTAGAATTGCCTCCTTAATTTAGCGGAGAGGATAAGATTATTTTAGCCAGTTCTTTCATTGTAATTAGTGCTCTGCGCTCTTAATTTTACACTGAGGAAACTGTGGTGAGCATGTTCAGGTTTTGGTGCAGTCATTTACAGACACACAGGTAGGCAAGATTTTAACCTACAAAATGCCTTTTCTTTTCTTTTTTTTTTTTTGAGTTAATCAGTGGCTCTATCTTAAATTTTTTAATGAATTACTGAAATGTTTACCTATATTTCAACCAGCAGAGATGCAAATGTGAAGAGATGTTATGTTTGGACCCAATTTCATATGATCCTTAACCACAGACAAACCTGTGCGCTGAGCCTGGACTCTGGCGGACCATTGTCCTACCTAAGCTCTGTTGGTTTTTATGGTCCAAAGTACAACCTGTCTGTCGTGGAATGGTAAATGTATTTATATATTCATGCATGCACACACACACACACACACACACACACACACACACACACACACACACACACACACTGTATGCTGTGAGCTCACAAGGAATAACCTATCACACACTCTTCAACCAAAGATGCAGCTTAGGGAGCTACTGTATATTCAGATGCTGTTGCTCAGAGACACTTTGACATGCAGAATGCATGGGCTCGGGTTTGAACCCAGAACCTTTGTGTTCCGAGCCCATGCATTCTGCATGTCAAAGTGCTGTCTCCGTCCGTACCCGAACATGTGCATTTTTTATGAGATACCAATAAGAGCTGTGTTTGAGTGATAATTCATGCAAAGCTTTATGCTGTTTTCACTCTTTTTATTTACATCCCACAGAACCAATTTTTTCTCAGATGGTTATTTTTACCTCATGAAAGCACATGTGTTTGTAGCTTTACATACAAGGTCTTGATGCAAGTAGTCTGAAACCCTCAGTTATATACTGTTATACCAATAAAGTAAAAACAACTTAGTTTTCATGAGTAGTTTCTCAACAATGTCTGAATATATAATTGGAATATGCTGCTGTGGAGACAGACAGACCTACAGCATGATGGAAATGAATGGGGGGCCTTCAATGTGTGAATTTGAAAAACAGTCTCAGAAACTACTGAGTGAAAACCTTAATTGAAATTTGAAATTTGAATTGGAATATGTGAATCATTGTTTTGATCTTGGTACAGACTTTCAAGTGTGGCAGACTATTTCATCGGGTTTCTACTGCTAAATATGAAGTGTTTATGAGTGATAATGAGCTCTTATTCAACCCACTCTGGCCTTTCTGCCACTCTGACGACTGCTCTTTCTTCATCTCTCTTTCCCTTTATTTTTTTGTATTTCCTTTTTCACCCCCACCAGTCAAGGCAGTTTAGCGCCCCCTGGAGACCGGCTCTGCCGCAGGTTTCTTCCTACAGGGGTCGCACCATGCTTGCTCTGGGGGTTCATTTGGTTTTCTCCTAATTGTGTTAAGCGCTTCAAGACGTTTTGACTGTGATTTAGTGCTCTACAAATAAAAGTTGATCAATTGATTGATTGATTGATTGATTGATTGATTGATTGATTGATTGATTGATTGATTGATTGATTGATATTCAAACTTCTTTGACTGTGATTGGCAAATCTTTGCAGTCTTTAAAAGACCCACTGGTCGACTGAAGAAAGATTTTGTCATGTGATAGAGGCAGGAAGAACAAATAGTCAGGTTGAAGGAATTATCAGAGGAAAGTGCTCAAAGCAGCAGCCCTCTGTCTCTGCTCTTCATCTCTGTTTCAGCGCTTCTCACACATGAACCTCTCCACACACAGGCTGGTGCAACACTCTCCCCCTGGTCCGGCTGCAGGGAGTGATTCTGTATGTAGACTTTGTTAAAGTGGTGGTCAACATCTGCCACAAAACCCCTCCAGACATATTACTTGAGACACCACAACAATAATGTTACACAAAAACACACATATGGTAAAGGCTCACTGGAGCAGAGCCTAGCCTGGTTCTAGATGATCTGCCAAGACCTGACCTTCTAGTTGAATCCATGATCACCCCCATGGGTGCAGGGTGGCATCTGGCGTGGTGACGTGCATATGTGTGTATGGCCGCTGCATGTGTTCTGTATTATGCATGCTGGCAAGTCTGCTTCTCAGTATGCCCGTGCTGGCTCGCATGTCTGTGTTGGCATGAAGAGCATGGCCACAAGGAGCCTGGGCAGCATCAGAACGGCCAGCGTGCCCCCAGAGTTTGACCATCTGTGTGTTATTGGTTGTCATTAAGGTTTCTAATTTGGAGGTGTCTTGGGGATTAGCCAAACGAGGGCAGAAAATGTCATTACGCTGTTCCTCCTGGTGAGCTGCCGCGACCGTATTTACATATTTATACACCTTAATTGTCTTTGCCTCGCTGCCGTGACATTGAGGCAACTGTGGTTTAGCTGTGAAGAAAGAGAAAAAGTGTAGAGAGCACATGAACACAGTCACAGAAAATTTGGCTTCAGTATTGATTTAAATGCAAAATCTTGTGTCGTTGGCTCACTGATTCACTTAACAACAAGCTAAAATGGGAGAAGAAACAGATGAAAAAGTCAATGAAACAGAAAGGCTGTATTGATGCCTGCTAACGGACTCATTTGTAATACCACTAATATTATCACATAATGTTGTCTCTCTAGTTTACCCCTGCTGCGCCTTTCAGCCAGCCTGGCAGGTCTTTAGATACCTTGATTACCCAAAAGTCCTGCAGGATTTTTATTATCTTTAGTAACAGCTTGTCCTGGGCTGTAAAGGTCCAGCAATTACTCTGCAAATCTACATGTATGAATGAGATCTTTTTGTGTTTGATTAAGTGAATTTGCCATTTTTTTTATTGTACTTTACACTGTCAATTACTTTTGCAGAAGTAACAAGTAAAAAGGATGACCAAATTTCATAGTTGTTAACTTAATCTTGGTGAATCTACTAATTTTAATTTTAGTCAGAATAAAAATCATACAGCTACATACAGTATAGTAACTGTTTCCTGTTTCCTGCTTGTTTGTTGTTTTGTGTCCCTCCCTGTTGGTCTCACGGCGGCGCTTCTGTCTATGAGACTGCCTCACTCGTCCACTCCTCGTCAGTTTGTTGTGGACCGTCCCGTGTTCACCGGTGCCTCCTGCTCTGCCCAGTCTCACCCAGCCCTGCGTCTCAAGCCCCAGTTGTCTTCAGCGTCCCTGCTCCACGTCTTCCCTCCTCATTAAAATCTTTAACCTGCCACGAGCATCCGTGTTTGCATTGTGGGTCCGGCTTTCAGCCTTTGCTTAACACTAATACGCCCACAAGTGTAGCAGAACCTGACAAAGACGATGCAGCAGGAGTCTGACAAACAGGAAATCAGGACAATCCAGGCAAGAGTTCCAGACATAGGCAGAACTCAATCAAGGAAAACAAATCATCACTAAAACCAAGAAACATGATGCAATTATTTACTAATTTTCTTTATGCTTTAAAAAAACAAAACAAACAAAAACAAAAAAAAAAACAATTGTATTCTATTACATTGTGACCCACAATGAGGACCCATACCTACAACTACCTTTCCAGATACCATTGAGTTACAGTGATGGACAGATTTGTGTGCCTGGTGAATCTGGGAGATGTGTTGTCAGCAGCCACGTGCTTCTGGTCCAGTCACCTATGGCAAAGAGGTCTTAGTGAAGGGACCAGAAAAAAAAAATTGGTTCAATGGTCTGCCTCCACGCACATATGCCCTGAGTGACATTCCATCCTAGATCCATGGGGTTTAATATGATGTTGGGCCATCCTTTGCAGCTACAACAGCTTCAGCTCTTCTGAGAAGGCTTTTCTGACCATTCTTCCACAAGCCCATTTGTGAATTCAGACACTGTTTCTCTCAGTCTCAGCTCTAATTCATTCTGAAGGTGTTCTCCCAGGTGGAGCTCAGGAGTCTGTGCAGGCCAGTCATGTTCTTCCACACCAAACTTCCTCATCTATGCCTTTATGGGCCTTCCTTTATGCACTGCTGTGCAATCATGTTGGAACAAGTAGGGGCCATTCCCAAACTCTTCCCCAAAGTTGGGAGCATGAAATTGTCTGGAGGTCCCGGTATGCTGAAGCATTAAGAGTTCCTTTTATTGGAACTAAGGGGATGAGGCCAACTCCTGAAAAACAGCCCCCCACCTTTCAAAGAGGATGCAGCTCAAAATAATCCAGCTCAAACCAAACTTTACACTCAAGTACAATCTTCCTGGCAACCGCCAAACCCACTCTCGTCCACTGGATTGCCGGAGAGGGAAGACTGACAACAGTCTCCACTGCTCTAGGGTCCAAGGGTGGTGTGCTTTACATTTTTACCATGGGAACCCACTCCATAAAGCTGTCAACACATTGCTCTGAGCTACTCTGAAGGCTACATAAAATTTGAGAGTTGCAATAGCTGTTGCTATTGATTCTGCAGGACATTGGCAACCTCAGCATACACTGACCCTGCGCTGGGATTGTACATGGCCTTTTCATGGTTGAGTTACTGCTATCCCAATCTCTTTCAAATATCACTGACAGTTGACTGTGGAATACTTAGTAGAGAGGAAACTTCCTGACTGCAGGTGGCATTCTATCACCATACCACAATGGGATTCACTGAGCTCCGGAGTGTGACCACAGGTGAGGATTTATGTTCTGTTTCCTGCACTGTTGTGACAAAATTGAGCTGAGCAAAAAGGCAAAGCTCTAGATCAACTGGTCGCTCTTTTTTCCTTCTCTCACCCATGACCATGAGCAATGGCCCACGACCGAAAGAACAAGCTCATGGATAATCCAACATGCTGCTCCTTCACGTAGGAGGAGGTATTTGAGGTGGTTGGGACATCTGCTGAGGATGCTTCCAGGTCACCTTCTAAGGGGGCTGCTCCTGGTCTGCCCATCTGGGAGGAGGATGGGGCCAGACTGAGACCCAGGTAGAGAAATTATGTCTGGCCTAACCTGGGAACTCTTTGTCTTTGTCTTCCCCAGACACAGTTAGTCAGAGGAACCCTCGACTTGAGCTCTTACCCCTGCAAGCAGACTTGGGATAAGCGGTTGACAAGGGCTGGTTGACAAGGGCCTTTTCAAGCTAAAGCTGAAAAAATACAGTTCTAAATAATATACTATTAAACATGTCCAGAAAATTCAAACATCTAACTTAAACATGCATTTGGAAGAATTTCCCACTGCAATAAGAGAAATTCTAAGGTTAACCAGAGTGTTCCATTTCTGCTGCCTGAGAGGAGGAATACAGCTGTGCTATCAGGATCTATTTGTGGTGTGATTAGAGAGGAAGTGGCCTCAGTGCTTTTACAGACTCTTCACTATGGTGTAGTCACACTTTCACTGTGCTAATGCCCTCAGAGGAGCCAACAAAGGTGTTGGTGTAAGATTAATAATGCAGCATTTTAAGACATTTAATCATGTAGACTGTAAGTACAGTCGGCCTGCTTCTCCGCTCACCAGACTTTTCATGACGCAAAACCTGATTAAGAGTGAAAATAGATGTAACTTGTTCATCTGACCTGGGGCCACTTCCTGCTGCTATTTCTGTACATTTGCCATCACAATGTTTTAGCCTCTCGCTGTCAGATCAGTGTGTGATGCAATTCCCTGCAGTCACTAATCTAAATTAGTGGAAAAAACCCTGTAGATCCCTCTTCCAGTCAGAATTCATGAAACATTAGTAGTGTGGACAGTTGAACCGTTCGGAGGAAAGACAGAAGATGCCTGAAGTCATTTCTACCAATTACACTGAATGGAAAACAAATGTGTGGTTGCTCCATCGCATCAAGACAAAACAAACAAACAAACACCTTATAGACAACCAGAGGATGAGAGCAGAGCTGCTGGTATCTGTTCAGTTAGATGTTAAGTGTCTTACAGAAGCTAATGACTCAGGGAAGTTCAGCAGCTAAATTAGTTTGGTGACCCAGGACCTGCCCCACAACCATTTCAGCTTGACACAGAAGTCATGATCAAAGTTGCTGTTCTGATCAATTGTTGGGCTTCTCTGTTGTACATTCACACCCACTTGAGGTGCACTTTGACTCTGTTTGAGCTGAATACAAGAAAGTCTTAATGAGTATGAGTCTTAATGAGTATTGAGAAAAGCAGTGATCACGCCGCAGCCTCCTGCCGGGAGAAAGGTCTTTGCTGGAGGATGTGAGTTTATGGCATTTTATGTCTGCTGCCTTCTACCCACTTTAATTGGAGTGCAAAAAGACTTATAAATGTGTATTATTACTACCTAATCCACTTTATATGAAGTAGTTTTCGAAGTAAAACCCTCCTGGTTTTAATGGATTTTGAACAAATTCATATTTAAGCTAATTACAACTAAAGTGTACAAACACTCACATCTATCTGTCTTGTCAAATGGTTTTATTTTCTTCCTTAAGAATCTTTCAGACTCATTTCTTACTTTTGAAATCAGATCATTCAATCAAATGACAGAGTCCAGAAAAATATTGCTGATTGAGGTCTGACCAACTGTTACGATGATGTTATGATACATACATCCACATGTTTATGGGTTTTCTTGCTGCTAGTTGAGTTGGCACTAAGCAGCACACTGAACCCTTCTTCACCCCGGTTCTTTGTCATGCCTGTTAAATTGATTCCAGAAGAGGAAGGAAGAGGTAGGAACCTGCCCTGGGATGTTAAACTTTCTGCCACCAGAGTGTGAATTTATATTGGCAAGTGCTCTCTGCTCTGACAGCTCTTTGTCATGTCTGAGAGTTCTTTTAAATATTTTTTTTCCCCTGGATCTTCAGAATTCCTCAAGAGTAATTTGTAGCTGTGTCCAGGAATCTGGCGAGGTGTCCACACTCTCCAACATCACCTCCTGATGATCCTGGTCACCTTCTGTGAGGACCTCACCTCAGTGGTTTCAACGCCCACATCACATGGTGATTAGGCTTCACCAAAAAGAGAGGGAGAACAAACAAAAGACGAGCATAAAACAACCAGGAGTCTTCATGGGCCTTTCCATCACTATTTTATGGAATGCCTGCTAAGTGATACGCCATTATTGAAGAAGAGGAGATATTTCTTTCAGCAAGGGATTTATGTCATTAGGAAGTGAGAGCAGCACTGTTCAGCGACATTTTTATATTGTTCATGAATGCAGTGAGGAAGTTCTGTTGGGGAATGATTCACAACCGGTACTGAGCCGTTCCATCATGTTGGTATTCTTCAGCACACACACTGGTGCACATTTCTCTGGAGTCACTGATTGAGGAGAAAGCCTGCATGATATCTGCATCTATTCACACATACTACTACTTTATTACTATACATTATAAGTTTCTACTCCTCATCTGTGAGGACCTGGATGAAACTCAGGGAATCATTTATGTGTAGTTTGATCAGCCAAAAATACTTCTTCTATTTTAAAAAAAAAAAAAAAATGTATATGTGGACATTTGAATCTATGTAAAATCATTTATGACTTAACTCAAGCACCATGTTTCAACTGTGTGAAAGCTTAGGCCAGTTCAATTTGATATACGAGCATCAGGTGGTGTTATAGTTCTTGTCTCCAAGCATGTTTCATGTTAAAACTAAGTTCAATCATGCATAAGCCAAGACAAATACCTCAGGTCTGAGAGCGCCTGAGCCAGGCCTGCATCAAGATGTGCTTCTGTAGCCTCTGGTAAGCAGCAATGTGCATCACATTTTGGCATTTTTAAAAGGTATGGGATGGTCTCCTTAAGCCAGGTTCACACTACATGACTTTCCAAGTGGGAGACGCGCCGGGCCGTTCACACTAGCAACTCTCTGACTGCGGTCGGTAGTCTTAGGTGTTCACACTACAAGACTCATCGGAGAAGGGAGTGTTCCTACTACACTATCCTCTCCGTCAGGAGATGTGGCCTACTACGCTATCAGTCATCTTCAACTGAAATACAGAAAGATCGGTTTATAGTTCAGAATATTGGCACATTGAATTAGCACTGTATTTAGAATCTTCTAATCAATCACTCGAGCAGCTGCATGTTCTTTTGAGCTCTTTTCTTTTTCCAGCCGGTTGCGGTGGAGTGAGTGCTGTGTCCACTGAGATTGCAAAACCTTTCTGGAGTCCATTCCTCACTTTCTTGTTGTTTCTTGCATTTTCTCTGCTCTGTCGCTGCCTGCTGTGCTGCTCCTGTTCACTTCCTTATTTTGTGGCAACATCCTTGTCTGCTCTCATTGGCTTCAGCGCTTTCTACATCACTACGACCTGACTGGATATCCAGCAGCTTTGATAACCAGTTTTGTGTCTGCATCTCCGTGCGGGGCCTCGCTGAGGTCGTTACTCGAGTCTTTGAGGTGCTTAAGCTCAGTCGCCAAGAGGATTAGTGACTCACCCTGATTTGGGGGAGGGTGTCGCCGACATCTGAGACTCCTAAAATGGTGTAGTGTGAACAAGGTTTTAAATGCATTCAATAACAGCTGTCACCTGAGGCGACACAAGTGTGCGAGCTTTTCAGTGCATGAAGACACTTGGACAGTCTGAAGAGCTGAAAATATTCCCGACTGTCAACAATTTTACATCCAATCACACAATTGACAAAAAAAGATTAACAAGGAGGAAGGGAAGGTAAGCTGAACAACTGAGTGGGTGTTGTCTTTTCTCAAAGCGATGACAAAAGAAATAAATATCTTGAGCTTTTGTGTGAGCTGCTGTCATCCTCCTCTTTCATTCCCATTATGCCGTACTGACATCTGAGCTTTAATTCCTCATTTGTTTCAGAAGGTGTTTGAGGAGGGCTGATGTTAGAGCTATGATGAAAAAGAGTGGGTGATCTCACATTTAATGTCCTCATGAGCAGCATTAAAAAGCACACTTGCTTTCAGGGCCATACTTAAAGTCAAGACACTAAACCTGCCAAAAACACAAACTCTGGTAAGATTTTAGATGTATTTTAAATACAGCACAGATATAAGTGTACAACCAAGTTCAAACAAAACAAAAAGAAAAATGCTAAGAGGCTAAAAGAAACAGAAACTGGCCAAACCTTCCATCTGAAAATGCAAATGAAAAACTTGTTTTCCTGCTGTAAGATATGTTCCAAATATATTATATACAATAAAAATAGATTATTTTATGTGTTAGCTACAGCAAAGTCCTGCTTTAAAAAAGTGCACATAGAGATCTCTGGCGCTTTGGGGGTTTTGCCTACAGATAAACAATAACATAACTTATTTTTTCCCCCCTTAATAACTGTAAATTTGACAAAACAGGTAAATGTCTCTCAAACAAGCCTGTTTAGGCCTGTGGTTTTGTCATGTGTATCTCAGACTTCATTGACCCTCTGAAGCTCTCAGGCCTGTGTTTGCATGCTGCAGGCATCCATGTGTTTATTAGTCTAATAAAACGCTTGGGGGAGTGCTCCTTTGATATAAAACCATATTTATAATGACATATGACACGAGTAGAAAGGCAAAACAATATGGAATAATATGGACATATTTGTATTACTCAAAATAAAACAAATTACAAAAGGCAGAGAGAGATTTCTGTGCAACAAATGTCAATATTGCAAATTTGAGGGTAAATCAGACTTCACTTTATTTGTATCTCTTCTCTTGGTTGTAATTATATATAACTGGAAGTGGACCTGAGAGTGTAACACTAGAGAATGGAATGCATTTTGATGACAGTGGTGTGGACCTGGAACCAGGATGTTTACACTGTATGTGAAATTTAGTATAGGGTCCACACAAGGGAGACAGATGATGTTTGGAATGATATTATAGATGTTCCTGGCAGATAGAGCTCGATGGGTAGCGCATGCTGTGGTGGAGGAGCTGAATGATAAAGAGACTTACTGTATTTCTGGATGTTACAGTTCAGGTCGAATCAATTCAGCCTCTCATACTTCGATAGGGAGTCCCACAGCAGGAGACCCAGATGCTCATTCTTCTTGTAAAGATTCTGAAAGCCACAAATTAGATTGACACAACAGATTGACTGGTGGCTTTTTAAACAATCATTCTGACATCCAGATAACACTGAATTCCAAAAGGCCAGTCAGGAAGTAACAAATGCACAGAGAAGCTTTTCAGCAGCATTCCTCTGGTTTCATGGACAAACCCAGCTGAGGGTCATCAACAAAGCTTTGAATATATATTCCTGCTGCTGTATAATGTTTCCTCATGGAAACAGGCACAAAGAAAAAAAGGACTGGTCCAAGTACAGAACCTTGTGGAGCTCCATGACTAACCCTACTATATACAGAGGAAACAATATGAACATGAGCAAACATGGTATCTATCTGCTCAATCTGATCTGGCCCAGTGCAATCCCAGTGACCTGCTCCTGTCTCTGTAAGAGGATCATATGATCAACTGTATCAAAGGAGATCTTGATAAGAACTGCTATTACATTTGAAAACCTTGGCTCAAAAACAGAAAAAATGTCTTGCGCTCAAGATGGCAGTGAATGTCTTCTTAGGTGCTGAGCCCTCAGGAGAAGAAGAAACAGTTAAAAAGGAAGGAGGCCCACACTGTAGAAAAATATGGAGCATAATGGACCATCCAGTGTCTGAATCATACTGCTACAACTAATAATAATAATACATTATCCTTATGTTAACTATGAAACCACCAAATGTGAAAGGTCAAAAAGGTTTCATAAAATAAAACGTGAAACACTAATGTGGCAATAAACCAGAACCAAGAAAGCCTTTTTCTCATGTCTGAACTGCAAATGTTGGATGGGCTTGACAGGCTAAATGGAACGTTACCACTTCATCTGTTTTATGGCTGTATAATCATCTCTTCACACATGCTGTGTTGAAAATGTAGTGACATTCATTTGATATGGAGCTCCAGTGAGCAGAAGTAGGAACTACGTGGTTCAACAGCAGGTTTAAATGATGCTATTGTGACCAGTCCAACACGAGATTAACTATATTCAATTATAAATTATTAAATTAAATTAAGTTAGCAGTGACAAAAAAACCTCTTAGAAACTTAAAAAATAAACATAAAATATGTTGAAACCCAAGAATTCCAATCAACAAACAAAACAAGCTGTGTAACATTTTCTTTAAACTTTTGATTGCATTATATAATAATTACAGATACATTTTTAATAACATTAAGCCTGTGATTTTATCAAATTAAAAGTCCCGAATTTACTAAGATTATAACCATTTCTAGAATTAATTTGTCAGTTAGTCAGTCATCATCTGTACCTGCTTTATCCAAACGTGGCTATCAGGGCTCTGCTGGAGCCCATCCCAGCTGTCAAGGGCCGAGAGGCGAGGTACTCCTTAGATAGGTCATTAGTCTATCACAGGGCTAACAGGGAGACACACAACCAGCACACCTATGGTCAACCTAGACTGATCAGCTCACCTGACAAGCAAGTCTTTGGACTGTGGGTGGATACTGGAGTGTCTGGAGAAAGGCCGGAGCCAAGGCCAGAGCCAGTATTCGAACCCTGAACCTTCTTGCTGTGAGGCGCCGGGGCTAACCCCCACACCACCATGCCACCCCAGAATTTATGTGTTTACATCCAAATTAATCTTGAATTTGTCATCCAGCCACCTAATTAACCTCTTAATGTCAGATAACAGCATTTGATGTGTGAAAGTTGGTGCTGTGAAAGTTGCAGTTGGGTTGCAGCGGCTTCGGTTTGAGGCGGCGCGTGAGATCAGTGGAATTACACCTTAAAAATAGCTGCAACCACGAAGTCGCTTTGCTTGTGAGGATGTTCCCCAGGTGCCTTTCTAAATAAAAATGCTGCCTAGCTTGCAGTTGAGCATCTCAATCCTGCGTGGCAGCATGTGATGAATGCTTTGTGTGGCGGTGACTAAACCAAGTTCATGCTGAAACACTCCCGGAAGCATTCCCATCAATCACAGCCTCTCCCAGGAGCTGTCAGGGCTTTTTTTTTTTTTTTTTTTTTTTAAACTTCCTTCTGCCACTAACTGCCAGTATCAGACCTGTCGACCTCATTCGCTCCCATTGCTGATGCTGTGGATTTATTTCACTGCTGGTACTGGACTGGGTCTTGGGCGCACACCTCCGTCTCCATCGTCCTCCAGACACTTGGTTATTTATCACAGATGTGCTGAGGAAGCTCCTACAGCTGGAAGACGCCAAACATGCCAACAGTTATCTCCTGTTCAATATCTAAGCAGAAACACTGTCTCTCTCCGCAATGTAAAGGTTCTGTTTAGCTTCAGAACCAAAGCAGCGCAGAATTTACAGAAGTTAGTAGAATAATCCTGCAGGAAAACGCTGGAGTTGTTTAATAATTATCAAATAAACGTTCTCTTTTTAATCCCTTAATTATGTTTCTTCAAGTTTTGTTTCAATCAAAATTTCAAAGAATATTATAATACATTAGGATCAGGAAGTGTGACATAGCAATTATAATAACTTTCACATTCAGAGAAGCCGGAGAGGGACGGTGTCGACAGACATGAGGGTAAAACTGAGCAAGCAAGCGCACACACACACAAACACACACACACGCACGCACGCACAGACACACATCTCTCTCTCTCTCTCACTCTCTGTACGCGGCATCGCAGCTTCACCTCCGGCCCCCTCTCTTCCTTTTTCGGCGGCTCTCAGCCAATTACTTGCCAGAGGGGCGTGGCTTCACAGTGCGAGGATGGAGAGAAAAGGAGAGGAGGAAAAGGAGAGAGAGGAGCTGGTGAAGAGACGCGCCTTCCAGAGCTACTCCCAGAGACACGGTGGGGCTGGAAACTGAATGACTGCGCCGCTCACAGACTCGACAGACAGGGAATAAAAGCGCTGGGGCAGGAGGGTCTCCTCACGGACACCTGCGCGCTTCCGTCCGGGCCGTAGGTGCGTAACAATCCCTCTGACAGGCAGAGGATTACGTCAAGAGCAAACTTTTGGCAACTCCATCCATGCCGGGGACTGTTCCCATAGACTGTTTGAACATCTGTAGTCAGCAGAGACTGTGAATTTGTCTCTTCACTTTTTATTGACGAAGAGGACAATGTCAGGATTATTCCAGCATTTACCCAACCCGCCCCGGGGAACAGGGGGAGACTGAGGCACGCAGAGGCAGAGGAAGCAAGGAAAGTCGGTGGCGTTTGACTGCCTTCGAGTTTGTTATCAGCGACTCTTCCCTTTTTTACTGGATACGCAGATACGCAGCAAAGGCATACGGGGAGGATCCGCGTTCACACCCTGGGTGAGTGTGCGTGTGGCGTGCGAGATGGGTGCGAGGCGCCTCAGTAGTGGAGAGAGACAGCAGGCTGTGTAGGGATGCGGACTCCGCGGTGGGTGTGCAGAAGGTGGGGATGGAGAAGCGACTGAAGCAGCCTGCTGCCTCAGCACCACGGACGGCTGCAGCCCGAGTGCGTGCGTTCGTGTGTGCGTGCGTGTTACACTTCAGTCCAATGTGCATGTGAGGAAATTGGGTGTTATGAACATTTTAAGGAATTACAAGCAGTTTGCGCGCGCGTGTGGAATTATCCAATTATTTTCACTTTGTTACGAACACGGTCTGTGTTCGTGCACGCTGCCCCATCTCTGTGCGTTTCTCCCTGCCTCGGTGCGACACTGTCGCTCTGTCGTGCACCAGAACTGTTTGCAGCGCACAATTTCCATAAGTGGCCGAAGCGCGTGAGCACAACAGTAAGCTGTCAGCTGATCTGTGGTGATTCCTATACGTGGCTGCGCGCAGAGCCACGGAGAACTGACCCTGCTCCAACACATTCATACAACAACAACACACGAGGACGGAAAACTCATGTATGTACAGCGTGTGTGCGTGCGCGCGCGCACGTGTGTGTGTGAGAGAGAGAGAGAGAGAGAATGTGACATAATCTAAACATATAGTCTAAATAAAAACCTGTTTGCAGCCTATAGGGCTGTTGTTATTTCTTAGCAGGGAGATTTGCATTACTGGAAATAATCTGCATTTTAGACACTTAACATAAAGTCATTTAAAAATACACAGGCTGGTCTTTGTGTGTATAGAACAGCAAAGTAATATATATATATGTATATGTGTATATATATATATA
>BJFM01000775.1:180768-195144 GCA_016586285.1 Arothron firmamentum | reverse complement strand
GTGTGTGTGTGTGTGTGTGTGTGTGTGTGTGTGTGTCTGTCTTTGGTCTTTAAGGATGTTTGAAATGAACATCCATCTCATGAGTCCTGATCACTGTGACAGTTTGAAATGGAGGTTCAATTAAAACTTTTGGTAATGAGGATCATTGATTGTTAATTAGTAAATGGTTGGATTCCGGTAGAGAGTGCAAGCTCTGCTCTGCCCATGAGTGAGCACTGGTTCTTCTTTTATCTTGCCTGTAGGTGATGAGGTGGGGCCTCCATTCAGCTTCATTAGTTACCAGATACGATACAAAATGTGCAGCTAAAGGCATATAAATGCAAATAACTTTAATGTGCATATATAATCAACCCACCTGAGGTCTTAGCGAACACAACTTTACATATTTCCTTTTACAAACGGTGTTTGAATGAACTCATAATTAGCTGATGGTAACTCTTCTGAACGGGGGAGAGTCACGCTGAAAACAGACTTTCTTCCATTAATGCCTCTTTCACTAATTGGGTATAATTGAATGCAAATTCGACCAAAATGTTCAGCTGTGACTACAGTCGACTGTGAAAGAAACACCAGGCAGACAGCAAACTGCAAAGTACCTTCCAGTCCTTAAGGAGGTGGTGGTGGTGGTGGTGGTGTGTGTGTGTGTGTGTGGGGGGGGTGTTAATGAATGCAGTCCATCTTATCTAAAATCACATAGGGGCATGTTAATTAATTTTTCCAACGTAGTGACTCAAAGTTTCCCTCTGTGATCAATCAGCTGTAGCAAACACAATTACACGGCTACAGCTGATCCCCACAGCTGTAATTTCACCTGTGCGAAGGTTTGTTTTCAGAGCGGCCGGTCGAACTTTGCTCTTTTTTTAATGGCTGTTTGCGACCCATGGAGGAAGGAGCAGCTACGAACCACAACAACCAACAATTATTGCTACTTGATGCGCAGCGTGTGTGTGTGTGTGTGTGTGTGTGTGTGTGTGTGTGTGTGTGTGTGCATGTGTGGGGGGGGGGGTCTTGCAGCAGGAAGGCAATGTAGTGCTGTGTAATTGTGTCTCCAATGTAATTGATTGCTAATCGATGGAAGAGCAATATCGTTTTGCCTCAATGCTCCAGCGCTGTGGTTTGGTTTGATGGCTTATCGACACTGTCAGGAGGGATTTCGGCCCAAAGTCCCGCCCCCCTTTAAATTTTGGACATCGGAGGTTTTGTGTCATTTTTATTCTTTTTTTTTTTTGTGTGAAAATGACTTTTTTCTCTACAGATGTAGTAATTCAGTTGATTTGTGTGATCACCACAGTGTAACTCTGCACCACTAGAATGCAAACTCTTCATGCTGCTCCTCATGTGAAAAGCTTCCATCTTTCTTTGTCTGAATTGAGACATTCAAATGTCGGTGGCGTCTGAACATGTTTGGTGTCTTTTAAGTCCCATTGTCAGTCAGCAGGGATTTTAATTGTTGACTGACTTTTATTGTGATCTTTCCCAGTTCTCTTTGCAGCACAAAAAGCCAGTCTCTCTCTCTCTCTGTGTCTCTCTCTCTCTCTCTCTCTCTCTCTCTCTTTCTCTCTCTCTCTCTCTCTCTTTCCTTCTCTCTCTCTTTCCAGTTGATTAATGCTTGCCAAGTTGTGCTGCTCTGGATTTGTGCTCAACTGTCAAATGAAAGACAAACTGACATGTCTGATGACAGGGGAACTGCTGCTGTTGGATGCCACCACAGAAGAAGAGCTTGTTGGCCATATATGTAAAGACGCTTACAGATCTGTGATCCTGCATCTCAGATTAACTTTATCTGGTTATGAATTTATAGACACCCTGGACGCTGTCTTTAATCAGTTGAAGCAACGTGTCAAAGACCAACAGATAAACATGGATTTAAGTTCAAAAATAGTCATTAATGACCGGATTTTTTAGACCTAAAGTCGCTCCGGAGTGTAAGTCGCATCAGTCAAAAAATGCATCATGAAGGAGAAAAAAACATGTATAAGTCACACTGGACTATAAGCCACATTTTTTTTGGGGGGGGAGTGTATTTTACAAAATCCAAGGCCAAGAACAGACATTTTATCCAGAAACACAAGTTATAATAATAAAAATAAAATATACAACAACAGGCTGAACAGGTGTCAGCTATGATAATGTAACACATTAACAATTATTCAGCTACACAATAGCATAAAGAACATACGTGGGAAGCTGAAAGGGCAGAATTAATAAGCTTGCGACTACAACAAGCTAGTTACTGGTTAGCAAGTTTACCAAAATCTCGATCTCATTCCACATCACTGAATCCATTGAATTCTTCATTCTCAGTGAAGAGGATTTTGTTTTGTGGTGGTGGGTGTGGCGGTGGGGGGGTAATTTGTGTTCAGTCTTTCTCAGTCCTCTTTAAGTTAATGTTTGAATTACTTTTCAGTGGTACAGGAGTAGCACATACTGGTAGTTGTCAGAAGCCTAGAGCACCATCTTGCGGCTGTAGGTAATATTTACGAGAGGTTAAGGTTAATTCACACTAACCGTCATGTGGGTTAGTGTGAATTAACATTGAAGAACTTGAGAAATTACTATATAAGTTACACCTGAGTATAAGTCGCAGGAACAGCCAAACTATGAAAAAAGTGTGACTTATAGTCCAGAAAATATGGTATAATACTTTGTCTTGAAAAAATCAAGGAAATATCAAGTCATTTTTGTTGTGATTTGTTGGAAAGCATTACTTGCTGTGTGTTTTCTGAATCAGTGAAGTCTGCAGCTATTTAAAACTCCCCAAAGTTCTTAGTGGAATCACCCAGATCCTTGGTCCTCTTCAGGCCAAAACTGCAGCTCTGGGAGGTGAGAGAGGAAAGACAAACCGAGCCAACCACAGCAGCTTCGGTCTGCAGCACTCTGGCACCTTCTGGGAAGAATGGAGGAAATACAGGCCACTAACTCTCTTTGTACTTCAAAGTGTTTGGGTCTGGAAGAGGAAGCGCCGCTGCTGCGACGGTAGGGGGGCCACGAGAAGGATGGGCCTGAGAGAGCAGCAAGAGCTCCTTTGTTTCTCATGTGTACATTAATCCTGAGTGGGCTCCAACAAGGACAAGAGTCTTCCTGGCATTTTAGTCAGCGCAGCGGGTGCATGAGGACAAGGGGGCATCTGTGTGTATTTGTGGCAGCCTGTACGACAGTGAGTGGGTATGTTTAATACCCTTTTACATTTGCACAAAAAACCCCAAAAAATCTTCCTTTTTTTCTTTTTAATCCACTGAGGATATTTTTTAAAAGCAGCTTTCAAATAGACCAGACATGTTAAGTTGTGCGGAAAATATTATCGGTGTTTTTGATGAGTTTTCTTTGAAAACCCAGTTTAGGGATTTCTGATTCTGTCCGATAATGCACCAGGACATTGTTTTGTGGAAGTTTGCTTCAGAACCAGGGCAGACAGTGACCGCTAACAACAATATGAGCCATTGATGGAACTGTTATATTAAATTTAAAGGCTTTCAGGAAATGTATCAACAATCTCCTGGTGTTATGCTGCTGAGTGGCCACCTGCTGCAGCAGCATCTGCCTCTGGGTGTGTTTGAGTCCTTCCATTTTTGCACTTTTTTTTCTCAATTTTGTGTAAAGACACCACCTTGAGCCACACCCTGATAATTTACCGCAGGGACTAGCTGCTAACACACCATCCTAACACAGATGGTAGAGACGTTAAATGGGAAACAGAGTCTGGACCCACAAGTGGAAGCAGAAGTCCCAACAGTTGCAGTAAAGGTCTTTATTAAACAGAAAATAAATAAGACTGCAATCCAAACAATCACAAATTACACTAGGAGAAAGTCTTACAAAAAAGAAAAATCAAAAATACTAGATAAACTAGGAAGAACTGCTTACAAGTCGAACAAACTAAAAATGCTAGATTAACTAGGATAAATTTAATCCAGAATACAAAGAAGAATCCAAGAATCACAAGGAAGAAACCATGGGGAACACAACGAAAAACAAACTAGCAAACACACAGGAAACAGCTGGAGACCAGCGCTCTGGCAACAGGAACCTGGGGAACTTGGACTTAAATATAGGCAATGATCAAATTGGATTCAGATGTGTACCAATTAGTCTGAGAGACAAGAAGTAAACATAGCAGCAACACAGGAAACAGAACTAAACACACAAAATAAAAGCATCAGCCTAGAGGCGTTTGATGTATTGGGACAGAGTGCCACACTGGGACCAGAACATAAGATCCCTTTCTAAAAAAAATGTAAAAAAAAATCGGACAACCTAGCGATGTTGACATCAGGGGGATTATAGCGAGAGCAGTCTGCTGTTGTTTTCATGAGTACCAACGGTAACTCTGGATGTGATCACTAAGGTAAATGTCATCTCTGTGGACCCACAGAGCAGAGTGTTCAGAGGAAAGCAGAATTACTGGCTGTTTTTCTGGGACACATCATGATCAAGGAGCAGCTCTCCAGCAAGGACATTGAACTGTTAGCCATTAGCATGAGGCCATGCCATCTCCCAAGGGTATTATTTCACGTCACCACTGTGACTGTGTACTGCACATCACATCCCGTTGCTAATGGCGACATGGCCTGTGATGTCCGACGTTCGGCTTTGAGCAGGCTGCAAACACAGCACCCAGTGCCCCGCTGATCTCTGGAGGCTTCAGCTGAGGGGGGAGAAATTATGCGGCAACAAGGCGGAGGATCAGCTGATCCTTGTCCACCTGCACCCAGTACTGAGGTTGGTTTCTGCTGGATTTCTTTCATCAGCCTTTGGCCCACGTCACGAGCTGGAGCAGGTGTGAGTGGACCACCAACTCACATTGTGGACTTGTGCAATACTATCACTGTGTTAATAACGATGCAGTACTTCATTATTCACCCTTTCCTTTCCTTTGAACTGAAGTCAGTATTACCTTTGCATAGATTTGATCATATTTGTCTTATCGTATCTTCTTTACTATTTTTCAACCTTTTAAGGTATAAAATTCTGAATATACAACTCAAAACAGCTGTTTGTAACAGTTTACGAAAGCATCATTATAAATGAAGCGACTCTGTTAAGATTCCGCGGTGTGTATGAGTCGTGCCTCCGTTTGACTTTAGAGTGTTGGCGTTAAGAGAGCAGTAGCCAGTGTTAGCGTTTGTTTCTTCATACAAACCGTCAAAATCTTTTGGCATAATTGTGCACTTGTGGCAGAATTGTGTACGTCTCAGTTCTCACACAGAACTGGTTTGAGTCAGAATATGTTTGGCGCTGAGCCGGACCTGAAGACTGTGAGCGTGCTGCAGATGTGTACAACAGATGTTTCCCAGCTGCTGTAGACACTGTGAATGCGATGTGTTAACAACGATGGGGCTTTTTGAGACGGGGATCTGAGCTAATCCCCAAATATCTACACTGTCTCATTAGCTGTGAAAGAAACATTTGTTTGCGGGACACTGAGAGTGTTTTTAGTGTTCCAGCATGCTAGGGTGTCCGCCGCAGCCCTTGACGATGTGAGGACACAGAGTCGCAGCGTGACATTCGTTTCCAAAGGTGCCAGGAGAGCAGATTCTGCATAGCAGCTGAAAAAGGAACAAGCAAGAAGAGATTCTTCTGAACCTGCGTAAATGTTTGCAGAGGCTACAGCTGTGGCGCTAATCTGGTTCAGGGTCATTGACCTCGAAGCAGAATGCAACAACAAACTCACCTAAAGATGTGAAAAGGTAGAACTGCATCAGGGTAAAAGGCGAGATGTGAGACGAACCATCAATATGTGATGACTTTGGATGAGAACATGCTGAATATTTTAATGCGTCCTGAATTGATGTTCATGATAGTTGTGCTTAAAAAACATGCCCCTTTTCTCTAGAAAATCAACATAACCTCTGTTTACCAGAGCAAATGTCCTCCAGGACTACGTGACTGTATCCTGTCCTTGGCATTCGCATGAAGCACTTGTGTGCTGTTACTCTAAATCCATTTATAAGTGATGTTGAATCTTTTAATTGCCATGCAGGTCCCTGTCATGGGCTGTGTGAAAGAACATGAAGACACACCAAACTCTGGCGGCTCCGAGGAAGTCTATTATTTATAGCTCATCCTGCATTGCGGTGCCTGATGGCTGCGAGTGGCTCCTCACCTCCTCTGCCTCTCCTCCGCTCCCAGATAATGATTAGAAAAGACGCTAATGGCAAAGAATACAATGATTATCAGCTGCAGCGCCGAAGTGTGTATAGAACCAGATCACGCGGATTAATTGGATGTGACACAGAAATGCATTTGAATTTTCTGATGATGCTGAAGAAGCTCACCGCCACTAACCTGCAAGCACACACTAGCTGGACCCACTTCAGCCACATTCTGGGCCCCGCGCAGGTGTTTCTGCAGCACAGCAGAGAAAGAAGGTGCAGTAAGACAGGAAGTGATGAATTTACCTACTGCTTTTAGTGGTTTACGTCATGAATGGCTGGAGGAACATTTGACAACAACGAAAACAAAACAAACAAAAAAAACCTTTGTTGCTCTCGTGCCTCTCACATCAGTTAACATCTGCACAACGAAGCGTAGAGAACAGATGCATCAGCCACAGCAACTCATCCAAGAAGATGTGTGGAAATATGATGATCAAAAGAGATAATCAAAGGAAGACTTCCTGTGTATGGGTTGAGAGGTAGACGCGCAGGAGACACATGGGCGATGCTGCAGGAAATACCACACATGCAATCAAAAAGTGGAAAAATGTAAAGATCATAACTCATAATCTGCAGGAGGTTCCAACGGGCAGTTAATAAAGCCATCACGGTGTCTTGGTCCTTCAAAATAAAGAGTTTTTAACAGTCATGATTCATAGGAAGATAGAGAGGAAAAAAAAGATGCTGTAGGAAGTGAAGGAGAATAGCCTGAAAGTTATTGATTATCGAAATGAATAATAACTGAGTTTTAATACATTCCTGTAGTTTTATTAGTTGTACAGCACCAGAAAGCTATACATTATAAACTCATTTAAATATAATCGTTCATCATTTTAACTCTTGTTTGTAATTAAACACACAAATGGTGTGTGTGTGTGTGTGTGTGTGTGTGTGTGTGTGTGTGTGTGTGTGTGTGTGTGTGTGTGTGTGTGTGTGTGTGTGTGCGCTTTAAAAGAAGAAATGAGTTGGAGGCTTTTTAGCTGAATAAATAGTTTTAAATAATAAGGGGAGAAATGCAGATTTATGATCAGAGGTGAAAACATGAGAATGGTCAAGACATGAACGGACCCCAGGTAATCGAAGAGTTCTTCCTGGGACATTAGATTTACCGTGCCTTTTGAGCACGTTTGCGAGTGCCCAGGGATGGTGGAAACACATCATGCTGCTTTGTGCTTTTGGTTTCAGAGAAGAGGGAATCACATGAGTGGAATTCTCCCAAATATGAGTGCCGTCCCCTGGAACAGAAACAGTCTGTAAGCTTCTGTTCCTGACTCAACTGTATTTTACAATTTAAACAAAGGCAGCATTAATCCATGATTAGCTCGGATTTGATTTGTGTTTTTCATGTATTACACTAACATGCAGCATTAACAGGATACATTCAACGCATTCTGCCCTGAGGGGAACAAAAACAGCAATTTTTATCGGAGGCTGGACTTTAAAATAAAATGCATTTGCTGTTGGCTCAGGTTAAAGGTGGTTCAAATGCTGGCATTGTAAAAATGAGTTGCTTTAAAAGCATTTGCTTAATGATTATAAAGTCAACAACGTTTCTAAACTTTGCTTCGAGGTTACTTTGAGTTGATTGAATCTAATTTAATTACAGAATAACAAAGTAAAAAAAGAAAGAAAAAAAAGAAAAACCAGCCTTCAGGCAAGTGCAAGTTAATCACATTACGCTGTGTATGCTAGGACTGTTTTAGAGAACGTTACCCTGATGAAGCAGCTACGCTCAAAAATCTTTGTTCCGCACACTCCTTCCTTTTCAACATCAGAAGTCGGTCCAAGTTTGAAGTGTCGCCTTCAACTTGGTGTCTGCGCTGATCCTGCAGGCTGCCGTGATGTGCCAGCTCCATTGAATAGCTTTAACAGGATTGGGCCTGCGCCTCCACCGTGATGCACTAAGCCAGTCAAGGTCACTAACGGCGTCAGATGAAAGGAGACATCAGTTCCTAATGAAGTCATACATCACATTTAGCATATGGTTCAATTAGAGGCTTCACAGAGATTATTGAGATTATATTATCCCAGTGCTTCCATTAGCTAAGCTCCAATAGTCACCCGTCTGATTAACAGCTGTGAGGAGATTTGCTGCCATTGGCTGGGACTGATTCAAGCGACGTGGGGGGTGGAGACCCTGCTAATGTAGAGGTGGAGCTTCCACCTCCGGGTATGTGTTTAATCTGGCAATTTAGCTTCTTTTCTGTTTTTTTACATAAAGACTCACCTGTTGATATCACTTAATGAACATCTTGGTAAACGTGGTCATAAAAAAATCATAAAGTCTATGTCTGCAGGTTTGGCAGATAGATGTAAAAGCTTTGTTTAGGAGTAATAACGCTTGGCATCAAGTTATTAAAGGCAAACACTGCAGCTGAGCAACATAAAAGCGTGGGTAAAATAGTCACTCCTGAAAGTTTGGTCTGAATGTAATCAGGTGCAAATGAAATAAAAGTTGCTCATCAAGAGTGTGTCCATCTACAGATGCTTCAGATGAAAGTGTGTGAATATGAAATTAGGATGAGAGGTAGTTAAATTCTAAGGCTGTCTGACACGTGTCCTCGGGGCACATTTTCACAACTTGAGAGAGGTTAATTCATTAAACCACATTAACCTCAACTTGTTTACCTCACGGGCAAGTGAAGCTTTTGCAGGCTGCTGAAGATATTCAATCATCTTCAACAACAGAGTGCTGTTTGCATATTATCATAACAGGTAGTTAATAAACAGTGTTTACTTCGATATTTGCTCCTCGAGACCAGCTGTTCCCTCAATGGATTGAGAGATACTTACAGCAGCATTTCAATGGAACTGTGTTAAGCCGTCAGGTACTCCTCCAGACCCTCCATCGTCTTTCCTTCCACGTGATTCTCTCTCTCTCTCTTCCCTCCTCTCTCTCTCTCTCTCTCTTCCTCACCCAAATATTCCCAGATGAACAACAGACTCATGCTGATACCCTCAGCCGGTCAGAAGGTCACCTCCGACTCCGGCCTGTGTTAAATGGTGAAGCTGCTGAGGATTTGCTGGTAGATAAAGCTGTATTCTCCAGTGATTCTGTCACAACGGCTCAAAAAATGATTTATTGGACACTTGAGATCAACAGATCAGAGGAGATGGACTCGCTCCTGGGTAGCAGACAGTGTGGAACGGGCCCGTCCAAGCAGGTCCACTGTGGCTGCTGACTCTGCTTTTTAATTGGCTGCTGAAAGACTGAGAGGCGTGAGGAGGCAAAGATGAAAAGGAGGGCTGCAGGACCCCGTGGGTCGGGTCAGAGCCCATTACTCAAGGAAGAGATAGTAAGAGTCAGCCCCGACAGATGGTCTGTGGAACATTGGTAACTCTGCAGAGAGTTTCTCTGAGATATGGAGATTATTTCCTTGAGCCGTCTTCAGAATTAGAATTGCAGAAGGTTGCAGAGGAGCATGGATGGAAAGGGTGGAAAAAAGAGCATGTTATTGATTTATGATAAGACAAAAGAGTTTTGAGCAGTGTCGTTAAACCCTGCAGGTTCAAAACAGCAAAATAAAGCACTTTAATGGGCCCTCTTTCTTTCTTTCTATCTTTCTTTCTTTCTTTCTTTCTTTCTTTCTTTCTTTCTTTCTTCAGAGGTCAAACCACACTGTTGACAGTAACCATGAATTTATTTCTAACAGTTCAATCTCCTGTTCAATCCTGTTCAATCCCAGCCAGATGTTTCCATGCGAAGTATGCACATCCCCCCCCCCATGTGTGTGTTTGTAAGTAAATGGTGTGTGAACTCCAATGGATTGTTGACCTACGCAGGTGTTGTCCTGCTTCTTTTTCAAAGTTTCGTACAGTTTTTTTTATATCAACAATGCATTCATGCACCTTGGCTTTCAATGCCAGCACTTAACTGACATCAGCACGTAGCACATACGTTGAGAAATACTAACAATAACATTTCCAGAATTGGTGATCTGCTGTGCACCTCTCTGTGCTAGCAAAAACGCATTCATGAGCATCAGAAACAGGGTTATCTCTGCAGCTCAAGGATAGAATTCACAGTCTTCCTTGGAGTCTGGGAGCCCAGGGAGTTACACAGCTACCGACATGAACGTGACGGACAAACCCTTAAACAAGCTGGGACAGGTCTGCTGGTTCGGGGATTGGCAGAACATTCAGTTCCAATGATCCATCTTTTGGAATCAATTCAGTTTTTCAGTGCAATTAACACAATTATCCCACCATCCTAACAGGGTAGCTGACGGGCAGCAGAGGGGGTGCAGCTGAGTAAAAACACAAGAAGAAGAACATGCTGGCCTCCTGGGTGGGCGCAGGGAGGAGTTTTCAATTCATCAAAGCACTTTGAGGTTTCAGTAGCACCCTAGTGCTAATAATCTGCTAACTGGACAAAGCTGCAGAAATGCGATATATCCACCTGTTGTGGCGTGGATTTCCCACAACAACTACAGTCAACAGGGAAAATCTAAAGGCACATTTTTGAATTGGGTTTGATCAGATTGATCCACAGAAGTTTAACCACGTTATGCTCATGGTTGTGTGTCTTATAATGGGGGAGTTCCAACATCTTCACAACTCAGGTTGTAGTGATGTTGACATTTTGGTGGTTGTCATGTGACCACGCTAAACGAGCCCATTCGGGGTGTGATAAGAGTATAAAGACACATGGGATGGGGGCGGTGAGGCTGTGATCTTTCTGTTTAGGTCAATGTGAATAAAAACCCTGTTCCAAGAACATTCCAGCTTGGTTGTTGTCCGATATTTACTACTGTCAAGCTGCGCTGCTTCTAATAGTTACAATACATCAAATATGTGTGAGGAAGCGGCACACCCTTAGATATTGTTTGTCTACCCTCGACATGCTGTTTTCTTATGCAGCTCACTAACCGAGCTGAGCTGAACGATGGGAAAATGGAGATTAATGGCTTATGCTTAATTAAAAACTCCTGAAAGTAAAATTGAAATAGTCCTGATGGATTCCATTTTCCGACGCTGTCTGGTTTCATCGCAGTGACTAGCAAAGTGTGACCATCATACGATCTGCTCTGTGTGTTTGTTGCAAACGGCACTTTTCCGCCCTGACGCTGATGCACTTTGTATTATTTCCCAAGCAGAAGTCTGCGGATTACTCACTCACTTCTCTCTAGCAGGTAATTGTAGAAAATTGAAATTTATCATGTTAATGGACCAAATTTAATCAACAATGAACACTGAAATCTATAAATGGGGCAGAAATTTCTCCCACTTTTAAAATGAGGACTCGTGCAATGGACCATCTTGGTCGTAATTCTGTCTATAAAATTTTCAGCAACCATAGTGTCAAATGTGGGCTGAGTAGAAATGTGGAGGTTTGAAAAACAGCTGTTAAAGGGGTCACAGTTGGACAAAGAAACCTGTGCCTCCACTAGCTGGAAGGAAAATGCTCCAATAAGTGACTCGTCCTGTCCTGTTGGAGCTGGATTTTATTGCGTTTAATCTGAAGGGGTTGTGAGCATTTGATTTTTTAAATGTTTCACCTTCATTTAAGCAGGAGAAAACCCTGTTGAGCTTAAAAGTCTAATGTGCAAAGGAGTCCAAGACAAGACAGGCAGCAACAAGAGGTAATACCGACGGAATAACACATCTTAAAACACACAAAAAGGGGAAATCATTTAAATTGCTAATCAGATTAGAAAATACAGGTGCAGGATGTGGAGGAATTTAGTTTGATTCAAAGGCATCTACTAGAATTAAACGACCTATTCCACCTGGATGTTGCAAAGGAGACGTAAGCCTTTTTTTACTGTCGTCAGAAAGCAAAGAATGACCTTAAGAATGAAGAAATAAAAAGCAGCACTCCTGCCTAACAAAGGTGCTGCGGACCAGCAATGGGGCCTTCAGCAGGTCTGAAAAGAACGTTAGTCATGCAAGATAAAGCCCCATTTCTTTTTTTATTATACTGTAACGGGAAAATGGTCCTGAGTCTGAAAGATCTGACTTTTCGATGAATAGAAAAAGAATCAAGGAGATTTTCCTTTTTTTTTTAAAACACGGGTCATGTCGGCCACACAGCTCCCAGTCTGCAGCTGAAATGGAAAGAGGTGTGAGAGGTCGAGCCAAAGTGTTTCAATCAGACCGCAAAAGGAAAAAGGAAAAAAAACAAAGACTTCCTGTAGCAATATTTACAATGTAAGGTTGAGCTTTTAGTCACCTTAACTCTGGGTCACTGTCATCATGTTCAGCTTTTATTAATGACACCATGCTACCATGCAACCATGCTGTAAAACACAGATGTGTTTGGAGACTCTTTGGAGAAAAGAAATACTCTAAACTGCTCTAGCTGATCTTTTTATCAGAGGAGAAGAAGAATTGGAACTGCAGCTAATAACAGAACCGACATCACAATGGATTATTGGCCCGGCTGTTTCCTGCCCCCCTTTTCTGCCCCTTGCACTTCAAGATGGATGTTTATCATTATCTGCCCTCTCCTGTCGTCTGGCTCAGGTCTGTCCTTTTTTTAGGGACAGCAGCCATCAGGGATTAGTTATCGATCAAACGCTCCAACACGGGCAGCTCACTCAGCTGTGTGTGTAATAACTGTCACTATTACCAACAAAATGGCCAGGTGTTAAGATATGAGTGTTCCTCGCGCGCGCGCGCACGCGTGTGTGTGTGTGTGTGTGTGTGTGTGTGTGTGTGTGTGTGTGTGTGTGTGTGTGTGTGTGTGTGTGTGTGTGTGTGTGTGTGTGTGTGTGTGCCTAGCCCAAAGTACTATTGTTCAGCGCATTGGTCTTATTGCTCACTTAAAGTCACCTTATTCACTCGAGTTCCTCCACTGAATCTGCACACACGCACACACACAGACACAAACACACAGACACACACACACACACACACACACACACACACACACACACATACACATACACACTTTTAAAGGCTTTCAAAGACAGTGGCCTTTGATTGATGGGGTGTCAGTGGAAGCCCTCTTTGATTCGTTAATATCGAGCTGTGGATCGTGTGTATAAGGTCAGTCACAGGTTGCTCTCTGACCGGATCGTTTGGAGAACTCCCAACCTTGGGTGATAAATGATGAGCTCTGTTGCTGTCAGTGATCAAAGGAAGCTCAGGGGACATCTTCTGCTCTGCATCCAGACACAAATCTTCTCTGAACAGACTTTTGATAAAATATGGACATAAAACATAAAATATGTTTGTTTTTACCAACAGCAAAATGACACTGAGGTGTCATCATCGTTGCTCAAAAGGCTTGTTTGACAGGGCGTGTTCAACAATTTAGCAGTTTCATCAGTTCAGTCATCAAAAATAAATCTGAAGAAGGAAGTTTTGATGGCTTTAACGTGTGAGAGTTTGAAAAGGTCCTCCATAAAATAAATGCTGCCACTGCAGCAGCTTTTGTATGTTGTAAAATAAAGACAGCTCTAGTGGGTGTCTACAGACTAATCAGGGTCTCATATTAGTTTTTAATTCTCTTAGCTGCTCACAGCTGATGTAGCTGCTGGTGGAGCAGAAACTCTTCCTATGCAGGAGTGAGCAGAGGTAGCTGAGGGGTTCCTGGCTGCTGATCTGTGAAAACCACAACCAGTCGCTTGTCAAACCCCCGATGTCAGGACACGAGCCTGAACTCGTAATCAGCCTTCAAAACGATGCAAACTGCCTTGTTTCCAGTCAGCCACAGCAGAATCTTCATTTTAAAAAGCTGGCCTAACTCTATCTCCGCCCACACCAACAGCTATGGGTTTATCCCAGTTCTCCCAGTTTTGGTTGAACTGCATCACAGTTGCTGTGGAACCGTCTGACCAGTCTGGCTCGACCAAGTATATGCTGGTATGTTTACTATGTAACTGGCTTTACTAACCTGAAAAAAGAGGTCTTCATCACGTCTGCTTCCCAACAGTAGTGAAATACTGGAATCACAGATCTCACTTAGCTCTGCAGCAATGTTTCACTTCGGAAACACATCTTAATAATGCTGTACCACCGCTTCTACATTACCATAGAAAAAAGAAGAAATCAAAGGTTCAAAAACATCACCCTGTAATCCAAAATGTCGTTAAATCTGTTGGCTTCCTCTGGGAATCTTGCTAAATCTTAGAGTTGGAACCATTTGGACTGTAACGTTTCTGCATGTGTGTTGTTTTCTCCCGTTTCTTCACCCACACGTCCACACATTGAAAGCGTTGCAAGACCTCCAACGTGGAGGGCGTATGTAATAATAGCTGTACGTGTTGGGCTGGTG
>BJFM01000775.1:168268-175768 GCA_016586285.1 Arothron firmamentum | reverse complement strand
TAGTAAAAATACTAAAGGATCTGGTTTAAATCTACTAAAGTGTTTCTTATACTGACCATGAAGGTGCAAAAAAGTACTTGTCCACTAGCAGTTGTGCATCTTTGAGCACTGCTATGTGATGTTAGAAGCCTAATTTCATCATCACATGTTTATCGGTCAGTTACTGACAAGATCGACAAAAGGTTCCGGTGAGTTCAAAGGCCGACGTACAGTACGCAGCCAAAGACTTTCTAAGCAGGTCGAAGCCTAAAGCCTTGTTCACACCACATGATTTTAGGCGTCTGAGATGTTGCGAGCTGCCCTCCCACAAATCAGGGTGAGTCACTAATCCACTAGGCAATTGAGCTTAAGCACCTCAAAGACTCGAGTAACGACCTCCCCGAGATCCTGCACAGAGTCGCAGGCGCAAAACTGCATATCAAAACTGCTGGATATCCGGTTGGGTTGTAGTGATGTAGCAAGAGCTACAGCCAAGAGAGCTGTAGACATGGGCGAGAGCTGTAGATATGGGCGTCAGACATGAGAGAGAAGACATGGGCGTCGCCGCAAAAATAACGAAGTGAAAGGAAGCAGTACAGCAGCTGCGGCAGACTAGAGAAACAAAAAGAAACAACAAGAAAGTGAAGAATGGATTCCAGAAAGGTTTTGCGACCTCAGTGGATACAACACTCGCTCCACCACCACCGGTTGGAAAAAGAGTTGGCAAGAACGTGCAGCTGTTCAAGTGCTCGAGAAGAAGACGCTAAATACAGCTCTAATTTAATGTGCAAATATTACGAGCTATGATCTGATCTTTCTGTATTTCAACTGAAGATGACTGGCAGCGCAGTAGACCATGCCTCCTAACGGAGAATGGCATAGTATGAACGCCAATCTTGAAGTGTGAACACCCAAGACTCCCGAATACAGTCAGAGTTGTTAGTGTGAACGGCGTGGTACTTCGCCCACTCAGAAAGTCGTATAGTGTGAACCCGGCTTAAAGAATACAATGTGAAGCAACCAGAGAAACATGCGACCAATGGAACGCACCAGGGTCAGCCCAAATCAGCTGATATGCCGTTAGAACATAAATGCTTACAACGTAAACGCTTCATACACACTACTTAACAAATGAAAGTGTTTTCTTTAAAATGTTGCCTGTCACCGCCGGAGCTGATGGAGCTTAATCACCTTTGAGACCCTCTCAGATGAGGATCTCTCCTCCAGAAATGATTCAAGCTGCAAAACATGAAGATGTTTAACAAGCAGCTCTTGATCTTGATTTCTTTAATCCCTCCACTCAGATTTTCTGTTCACTTGTGAGACTTGGCACTTGAGCGAGTCGGAACTGTAGGAAACATGGAGCTCTGAAGAAATTTGTCATTCTTTGTCCTTGTCAGACAGCCAGACCGGTGTGACCGAGGCTGCATTTCAAATCTGACTGCAAGAACATTCTGGTGGTGCATTACTTTAATATTTCATTCACCAGCATCTTTTTCCAGTAAACTGTGGAACATCTGTCTGTTGGTAATGATGCAGTAACTGAAGGAGGACAGTCTCGCTCTGCACCGCTGATGCTTCTTCTTGTCTTCATTCTTTGAACTTCATCAACTCTTTGTTTACATGTCCATTTTAGAATATTTCTTTTTAAACACCGGCAGCAGAGATGCAACCTTGACAAGCTTGATTCCCATATTCTGCAGCCGGTAAGCAGACAGGCAATTCCAATCCAAAATCTTCTGTTGTCACTAAGCCAGCAGAATAAAAATAAATTCTGTTTAAAGATGAAACATTAGATGTGTTTCCCCTCATATACATTAAATCCAAGCAGACAGTCTTGCCCATACAGGAGCCCGTATGCTGAATTTTCAAATAATATCCTGTATTTTATTTAGTTTGTAGGAGTTTGTCTTATATAAATGTGTCATATTCTGTCTTACTTTACAGTGCAGTATATTTTATGGGTGTAATAATGGGAGATAACTCTCCAGTGGACATGCCTCCAGTCTGAAACTTCCCTTCAATCCATTTATTATCTCCTCCATTCTTTGCGCTGCCTCTCCTTCAATCCTCTCTCTCCTCTATTGTCCCATAGATCATATTTTGTGCTCTCTCGCTGTCATATCTCTGTGGATGCTCAGGTTCAGCCCTGTGGCCTGTGGACCTTCTACCTTGTCGCGATGCAGCGGCCACTCATTTCGACCAGGCACCACTCGGGGATTAGGCTTATCTCCATCTCTGTCACTTGCTTATCTATTTTCTCGACTCTTGAAATAATGCTCAGCCAGACGTGTGATGTATTTCAGATTACCGTTGGCGGGAGGCAGGTATGGAAATCCTCTACTGATTAGATGCCCTTCCTCAGTCTCAGGGAGATGTGCACAGATTGTCAGCAGGCACTTTGCAGATGCACTGATACTCCAAAACACAAGTCCTGGGAAGGTGAGGGAAAGTTTTTCCCCTTTTCTTTCTTTGACTTCCCTTCTGGAGTGCACAAACCAATACCACAGTTTGGCTAAAGGATCTAAAGATCCCTTTAAAGCCTCAGTGCCAGAAGATGAATGAAACCACTGTTGTTGTAGATACACTTGGGAATTAGCAGTGTTGTTATTAGTCATTGTTGACTTGGTTAGTCCTGTTACTCACAGAGATCAAACCTTGGAAAATAACCAGCTGTTATAGCTCATCTCAGTTACTTCTGCCATCAGGTTTGTGTGCGTGTAAACATATTATTGTGTGTGTCTGAATTATTTTTCACCGTACATGTGCAGACTTGCAGTTGTCTGCTGAACCACACACATTCTGGTGTCAGAGCGCTCGCTCCAGTGATACGAAGGCTGTTGGCTCAACCCCAGAACATGCAGGCTGCAAGTCCAAGTGTGCTCGACAGGAGACACAAGGTGGATCCTGAAGCTGCGTCTTTGGTGTGTGAACTTGCATCTGTAATGATTTTATTGCTAAATCCTAGTTCTTCCGCCATCAGTGTGTGATTGTGATGACCAGACTACACAAACACAGTCCATTTGCTTTATGGCCCTCACTGCGCACACCACCAGTACGTTCTAGTATGTTTAGTCACACTAAGCAGCTGGTGGTTGGCAACATTTATTTCTCCCTTTCAGAGTGTAAAAGCCTTTTTTTAAAATTCTTTCTTCGTTGACAATTGCTCTTTTCTGATGGTTGCATAACAATCAATGAAGAGACAGTAATCTGGCGTGTGAGTGGTTCAGCGTCTGCATTTAGGAGCTGTGCCACATTCATGCTTGCAAGCGTGCAGCCTGCATTCAGTTGACACTGGTAACAGGCAAAGCCGGAGAAACTCAGTTGTTACCTGACTAATAGTCATTCATTAGTGGAAAGTGTGTGTGGGGGGTGGGGGAGGGGGTCTCTGTGCTCTCTGGTGTTGTTTTGTTCTGCCAGGTTTCTTTTCCGGCTGGCTTCATGACTCATCATCTCCTCATCCAGCTTCACCTGCAGGCACACATCTGTTGGGCTGGATTAACCAGAACACAAGCACGAAGAAATGGCTTTGGCATCTGTCTTCTCCTAGATCTTAATAGAATTCTCAACTCCTCTTTCTCTCACTCCCTCTCGCTCCCTCTTTGCATGTGATTATGGCAAAATCCAGCTCTACTCTTGGATGTTTTCCTTTTCATTTATCTGAAGTGTGGAGCCTCTTTGAGTCGACAACGGGCTTACTGCGCTCGTGGGCAGGGCACAGCAGATTAGTCAATTAAGTGAAGCCGTGGAGGACAGGGGGCTCAGTTTGTGCTCATCCTCAATTCTCTATTCTGTTACTCCAACAGAGCCACAGAGGGAAATCGAATGACCACAATTGTGAGAAGAGAAGAAGACAAATGCAGCACACAGATATGCTTCAATGAACTCTCAGTAATTCTACAAATTGAAAGGAAATGACTTCAACCATTTGGCAAACAGTCCACAACCCCTTCGAATGTGAGAGAATGCAAGTGTTGCTTTGTGATTCTTCATTGTTAGAGTTACTCTTTAATTCTTCTGGTAGATTCCTCTCTGCTGACTGTACGCATAGAGACAGTTTAATGACCATTGAATGTATATATCTTAGATCAGAGGTGAAGTCCATCAGTAACCTGGGACAGGTTAACGGTTGAAGGTCCCTTTTTCCCCAGGTTTAAGCTCCCTTTGGAGTATTGTGCCCCAATTCCAACACAGAGCTCTAAATGTTTAGCAGTGTATGTGAACTCCACGTTTCTGTATTCACTCCCGGCATCATCTCGACCTTCTCAAGCTTCTGGATCTCCTCAAGCTTCTCCACACATGATGCTGTATTTAGAGACAGAGCAAACCTTTAGGGTTCGTATGGATGTGCTGCACTACCTTTTATGCTACTGCTACTTTGGAGAGCTCCAAAAACTGTAAAACTAACCAAGAATTAGCCAGAAAGGATGAGGAGAGCAGCATGTGATCTTTGCCTTTTAGGGAAGAGGAAAGCTGCAGGAGGACCACAGATGAGAGATCCCTCCACCTGGGATGGACAGATGTGCACAAAATGCCACAGACAACATCAACATTAACGTGGAGACCTCACCCTGTGGTGGATGGTTCACAGGCTCACTATGTGCCAAGTTGGCCACCTAGAACCCCAAATGTCCCACAATCCTCCAGGCTCTATTTAAACAGATCCAGAAGTTGCCACTGGTTGACTGTGATGTATGACTCGGAGGTCATCAGGACATCTCCTGCCTCCACCCTTCAGGACCTTCAGCTGCTGAGCTACAGCTGGAGATCTCCAGGAACCTGCTGACACAAGTGGCTACATGGCCTTTCCTTACAGCAGTGATGCGAGAGCCTGCAGCAGAATTAACAAGGAACTGCAGAACAAGTTCAATTAGTCACTAAAGATGAGATTTGCAGGCTAATCTTCAAGCCACAGGAGACGTCCAGCTAGTTACCACTGAGCTGCTAACAAGCTACCCCAAAGGAGCAACAAGTTTTCCTCCAACTTGTTCCCACTGGTAACACCAACTGCAGTGAAGCCTAGTTAAGCTAAGTGTAGAACTTTGATTCGACATATTTGTGTTGTTTTGATTAGGTTGGTATTCAGGTTGGTTATGTTAATGTTGGCAGTTATGGTCTGAGTAACCCACATGGTGAATCTTTCCTGTTCATGGCCTCAAGGCCTCAGCAGCCATTTTGATACACACATACAGACCCCCCTGTATAGAAGTGCATTGTAGATAGATTTTTTTTTTTTACTTTTGCTCTTGCAAATAAATGTCTTTTAAAGATACCTGTTGTCTGTATAAAGAGATAATTCTACCAACTTCCACAGTGTTGTATGTTTGCATATTTTTTGTTTCTCTCTCTCTCTCTCTCTCTCTCTCTCTCTCTCTCTCTCTCTCTCTCTTTCTTATTCTCTCTATCCTGCCTCCCTCTTCTTCTCCTCCTTTACCCAGCAAGCTTTGAGCAGGATGGTTCCTAATTGTAAGCCTGGTCCTGCTCAAGGTTTCTTCCTGTTAAAAGGGAGTTTTTCCTTGCCACTGTGCTTACCTGGGGGCCCAGGCTCTAGGTTTCTGCCTCGGTAAAGCACCTAGAGACATTTTTTTTAATGTAAAAGGCGTTATGTAAATAATGCTGAATTCATCTGAATTGAATTCTCAAAAACAAATTCCTTTGACCGTATCTAGGTGTTCATATGGTGACTTTGGTTGTAGTTATTAAGTTAATTATTAGAGTGCTAAACTGACAACTGAGTGAGTTTTTTAATGAGATGGATTTAACAAATTGGCAAACTTTCTCTTCTCAGATGGGTGGTGTCCCGCAGTGATGTAAATAGATATTTTGATAATTATTAATTATAATAGCAAAAACCAACATTTAATACCTTTATTAGGCAAACACCAGAGCTGACATCTGCCTATAAGCATGGAACAACATTAGCAACAGCAATACATCTCTGTTTGTTACAATTAGAGATATAGGATTTAGTATATATTCAAATGTGGAAGAACAGATCACCTGGAAAAGAAAAGAAGTCCATGGGCCCAGGTGCAATTACTTTGCTTTGTTCAGCGTGTCCACTTAAACAGATGAGAAAATGTCCCTGGACATAGATTTAAGCATCTGTATGATGGATGTATGTATAGTAAACAACACAACACACAACTGACACATAGAGCGCAATAAGCAGTTGTGAGACATCGATGAAGACATACATGACCAGTGAAATCTATTATTTATGATGTCTGGGAGAATTAACTCCGAAAGCATTTAAATGCATTTGGAAAAATGTTTCATCAGTGTTCTGCAAACTCATGCATAAAATCGAATCCAGCTTCTTTATTACAATCTGAAAAATGAATAAATAAACTGTACTAAACTTAATGTGCTGCAACACACTGGCTGAAATGTGCAATGAACAATTGAAAAGGGAGGTAAATCTGCAGGAACAAGGGTTTCCACCGGACCCACTGAAAGGCTTCGCTGGTGGAACAGACTTTAAGGTTGTAAAAACATCATCGTTACAGTTTCATTTGAGCTAAATGATTGTTGTAAATGCTCTTTTCTACTAACTCTCGTCTGACATTTAATTACGGCCCATTTAAATAGAAACTAGGTCTAGACCCTAATAATCCATCAGGAGGCTGAAGCTGCACCAAACACACAGAGACTCAGAATCCCAAGAGCAGAATAATTCATTTTAATAACACATTTCCACAAGAGGGGAATAAGAAAAATAAGTTTAAGCAGGAATGAAGGCGATAATTACAAGACTCTTTGTCATCTGTGGGCAGCAGACAGCAGCATTGTTGCAGCAAAGATCGTAACTAAGCGTGCGTCTCCTGCAGACTAACTTAAAGGTCAGGCCATTGTGTGAAATTAGCAAAGACAGAAAGGTCATAGAGATTGTTCCCAGTTAATAGATAAGCCTCAAGGCTTTAATGGGTTCGTGTTTTCCCTTCTATCAAAGGAGGATAATTTCCTCACAACTGGCCCTGTTGATTCTTCCACACAGAGGAAAGCAGAGTGAACCAGCCACAAAAAAGAGCGTGAGAGCCAGACAGCAAGGAATTAAGCCAGACCTCGAGTTAATGAATTAGAGATGAAATATAAACTTGTGCACAACAGTCCCAATCTGAACCGTTAGCAGCTGGGGCGTGTCTGTGTGTGTTTGTGTGTGTGTGTGTGTGTCCAGGATTTTAAGCAGGGAAAGATAAAGGAGGTGTGTTCAATCCCACGCTCAGTTCTGAAGCAGCCGAGCTGAGCGGCAGAATAATGCATCATTTCTTTTGTTGTCTCCAAAAGTAACACAAAGAAAAAGTTCATTCTGGAATCGAGAATGAAAACAAAGAGGAATCTGGTTTGTCAGGGACTGTTCATCAACAGGCAGAACACTCCACACCCCTGCTGCATTGATGTGCTTTTGTTGACTGGTGTTTTGTAACTTGCCTATTCTCTCTCTCTCTCGCTCTCTCTCTCTCAAACACACACACACACACACACACACACACACACACACACACACACACACACACACAC
>BJFM01000775.1:151234-157223 GCA_016586285.1 Arothron firmamentum | reverse complement strand
ATATATATATATATATATATATGTTCTCTCAATTTAAGTTTTTTTTTTCAGTAAAATGTTATTTTTGCTCATGTTAATCCTGACTTATCTTTGTTTTTGCACCTTGTAAACGTTTGGAGTTGTCATTTATATTCGGGAAAGATCTTGTACATGATTTGTGTGGATGTTTAACAGGGAGCCAAATAATCAAAATTACTTGAATGTTTGAATGGATTACAGAAGCCGTGACATTCATTTGATTTGCTAATGGCCCTTTCAATTCCCAGCTGTCAGCCTACGTCCCTTAGTGGATTTTTCTTAGCCACTGTGTACTTTGTTGAACCTTTGTGTGTTTGAAAACGTGTTGCTGGGTCTCCATGATTGTTTGAATAGAGGCTTTAGACACTTTAGCTTTACATGATGTCAATGTATTGACTTTTGTTAGCCCGGATACAGAGTAATGCTCCATTCAACTAATTGTCAGAGAAGTGGTGGGGAACTCAGGCCACAGTGATTAAAACACGCACACGGACACATACACACACACACACACACACACACACACACACACAATCACACAAGCGAGAAGTCGATGCATGCTGGCCTCTGAGTGAGTTTGAGAGAGTTTTGAACAAGCTGTTTGAAAATATGTCAGCAGATGCAGTCATGCTATTGATCTCCTGCGTTAACCTTTACCTCCATCCTGCACCCATCCGCCTACATCACTCCATCTCATTCTAATGCACAGGAGTGTCATAAAAACAGAGTGCACTCAGACATTGTAGCTACTGTCTCACTAAACTGCCTCAAATCTGTGTCGATTTTCCACTGACTCACAAACGGTGTGAATTCTCTCTACTGAAATCTGTCACTATAATTACTTATTTTCTTTTAGTTTCTGTTTTCAGCTGTTACTAGTTTGCGGTGCAGGACGATGATGGTAAAGTAACTTGTGAGAAACCTACTGAGACTCTTAATAAGGCCTTCTAGCAAAATTGGTCTTGCAGAATGTGGTTGAAGGGGGCTGAAATATTCATTGCACCTACAGCATCCATCAATTTTGAGGGTTGTCCTGGAGGAGGGGATTATAGGGGACGCCTCTGGAGGAGAAAATGGAAAAGGGAGAGACCATTTTTATCAACACATTAGCATTAGCCTGTAATGCTGACCAGTGGACAAAAACCTTTCTCTCTAAAGAGGCTAATTCAAATTTAAGCCCACATTTAATAATTACCAAAATAATGTATCTGCTCTGTTGAGTATGTTTTACCCTATGCAAATGGTCAAGCAAAGTTCATATTAAAATGAAAATGCAGAATATTTCACCACTCAAGCCCACAGTCAGAATATACATAATTGTTTATGTCCTTAAAATAGCAGAACAGACTGGATTCTTTTAATATCAGTACTGAGCAGCACGGTGTAAATCTGTCTCCACATGAAAACATCCATGAGACAGTGATGGCAGCGTGTTGTTCATGAAGTGGAAATGATAGAAAAGAAATCAGACAGACACAGGGGGGAGTTATGGCAGCTTTTTTTTCAGCCGGTGACATGAAATATATGTTTAACTGTCACACTTGACTTGCTTTAAAGACCTGACAGGTTTATGCACTGTCGGTTGGCAAATGGCTCAGTAGATCTTAATGTGCCAGAAGTGACAAGACACAAAGACACCACTTCAGTGAAACCCATCGTTACAAAGTCTCATGCTTAACTTGTTTTAATTGAAGCTGGTGGATGCAGATAAAAACAATAAAATGATCTGATATGCCGACGTGGTGCGAAAAGTAGATCAGAAAACACGAACCATGGTGGCTGCATCTGCATGTAGCCTGCACCACAACACTGCCTTTACATCCAGTCATTTGCTCCTTTTATATACGCCAATCTCTTGTCAATATTCCACATATACTTGTTTGTGATCCAATGCATGGTGAGAAAAAGGTTTTTTTCTAAATGTATCTCTGATTCTCCATTTTCTTCACATCAGCTCTACAGTATGTGTTCAGCAGAAGAATCCACAGCACTGAGCTCGTCTCATCCGAGCTAACATTTAGTTTCCTTCTTTCCTAAGTCAGCTCAGATGTGTGGGCTCACTTCAGTGAACCATGTTAGGGTTGTTGTTAACTGCTGAGTGGGAGTTGTGTTTTTAAAATGAAAACAGATGTTTCAGCCTTCAAATAACAAGCTCTTTCAGACAGGTGTGTTTCAGCGGGTTTGAAGGAAAGAAAGAAAGAAAGAAACAGCAGCCTGTTTTACAGAAAAGTCTTACACATGTTCAGTCTGCAACAGAAGCCGCTCCTGTGCACATTCCTTTGTCGTATGTCCTCTTATCATATCAGGATGGGTTGGGAAACAGTTTTTGGCTTCTTGAACCATTGCCATCTTTGATTCTCATCAGTCGATTAATTGTTATAAGTGAAACAGAGTCTGGACTCACAAGCGGAAGCAGAGGTCCCAGCAGTTGCAGTCAAAGGTTTTACTAACAAAAAATGAGTAGAATTAAAAACTAAAAAGCACAAATTACACTAGGAAAAAGTCTTATAAAAGGAAAACAAACTTAAAAGCCTAGATTAACTAGGAAAAATTGCTTACAAGATGAACAAACAACAACACTAGATTAACTAGGATAAAATTACTACAAAACACAAACAAGAACCCAAGAATCACAAGGAGAAATCCACAGGGAACACAAAGAAAAACAATTGCATAAACACACTGGGAAGCACAGAGGAACCAGCTAAAGAACAACACTGGCAACAGGAGCCTGAGTAAGTCGGACTTAAATACATCCAATCATTAGATTGGATTCAGGTGTGCACCAATTAATCCGCGAGACAAGAAATAAATGTAGCCGCAACACAGGAAACAGAACTTAAAACACACAAAATAAAAGCTTTAACCTGGAACTGTGACATTAATGTTTAGGGAACTTCAGGGACCACCTTCTTATATAGACAATACTAGCAATGTCTAGCTTTAGGTGATTTCTGTGTGACTCCTCAATATACACAGAAAATCAAACCACAAGAAAATAACATTCATACCTCTGTGAGTGGGGAAAATGTAAAAAATGTATTTAAAGGGGAAAATATGGTCACTGTCAAACAATTCACAGTGCTTTAGCACCATGAAAGACCAATAGTTCCTTTGGTTCCTCTTTGATAGCTGAGAAGATGTTTTGTCATTAAACTGATTCATGTGGTTGCTGTGACATTTCGTGATTATTCTTTCATGCGGCGTTTACGTGCTGCGCTAATTCACATCTTTGTTTGTTGCATGATAATTGAAGGCTCCTTTGAGGTCCATGACAGGAGCTATCAGTGTCAATCTAATCGCACCTCAGGAGCAGAGCAATGCTGCTAAATGCTTCCCCGTAATTTTTCCTCAAGGTGAAAAGAGCAGAGAGAGTCGGCGCTACATATTAACCAGAGCTAAGAAAAAATGATTTGTCTGCAAGCAGCCATAGTAAACTGGGTCGCCAGTCAGGCTCGAACAGAGTGAAATAGCGAGGCGTCTGTGGGGCTGTTAAATTACGCAACCATCATGGCTGACATCATTAACAATGACCTCATACATTTGTTTCTTGTAGTTGCTAATGACCATAATTACACGAAACAACCTCAAACCACGTTTTTAGAATGTAGCTGATTTGTACATGTGCATTTAGAGACCATTTCTGCCATGGCAGCCAACACAAATTCAATGATTTGTTGGAGGAATCGCACTGGGACGGGTCATCGAGGAAAGCAAACACAGATAAACCCACTCTGCGCCAGGCCCTGAGTCCTTTTATTTACTCATTCACCAAAAATGCTCCCATATCTGAATCCCGCTGCTGGTGGCTGAGCAGATTCCATTTGTTTTTAATGAGGTTCAAACAGAACGAGCTGGGCCACAGAGAGATTCCCTCAGATGATTTTCTTTGAAGACCGTCCAAGGTTGTCATTTATTTCAATCAGACAAACACCGGCTGATTGCAGTGACACGCAGCAGCTCGGGATGAAGTGCTGGTTACACAAGTCAACGCTCGCTGGTTGCTGGGGGTTGAGACAGTGGCCTTGATTATACACTGGTGACAGTAGTGATCTCTCTTCAATGAGGGACATATTTTGTGTTGACGGGGTTCTAACTTTTTGGCCCTGTTAAATTGATTGTCATGGAAATTGAGTTGTAGCAGAGTAGATGAGTGACATGGCCCACACCTTTTAAAGGGGGCCGAGCCCACAGGTGCACTTGATAGCACCCCCATTTTGTGTTAGGATAGACAATATTTTACTGTCCTCCATCCACGCAGGGCTTTCCTCCTGACACCAGTGAATAATGAAGCTGTGCAGGGCCCAGGGGATGGGATTCCTGCTTTACTGTGGTCCAGAGCAGAAGAAGTTTGAGGAGCTCTGAAAAGCGCAGCAGATGTTCCACTGCTGGTGAATGCATTCTTCTGCAATTTTCATCTAGTGATTAAAGAATGGAAGGAGGAAAACAAATTGTAGTGTTTATTCATGTGAAACTAGGGCAGAGGAAAGAGGAAGGGCCACAGACATGACAGGAAAATGTGATGTTTACCAGCGGTGACCGGACTGGCCCTGCTCACTCAGGAAGACCATGTCAGCTCCTGCCTGAGCTCAAAAAACAGTTTGATCGAGAAGACAGGGAGAGAGAGCTGGGATGGATCTCTGTGTCACTGCAGTAAAGCCGGCGCGGATACCGATAGCATGGAACCATCCAGAGACCCGCACTGACTTATCAGTCCTGACTTTGGTGTGAAAATACAAAAAAAACCTGCTGATGCTTGGCTGAATGTGGACTTTGAAGCGCTAAAGGGAGCCTGGAAATGTCTGCATGACAGAGATGCTGGAGAATCCCTGCAGCTTGTTTAAGGCGTTCAGAGCATGTTTATTATTATTATTATTTATTTTATTTTTTTTAATCCAAGGACGTAAAACCGTTAAACTAATATATCAGGGAAATTATCAGTCAAATCTTTGGCTGTTGACGTTAAATAGTGTATTATTATTTTGTTATTTGTCTTTGTTGACATTTATATCTATCCTAAATGGATTTTTTTTTTTTTTTGTGAGCATTTGTGTTCAACATTTGTTGAAACCAGCCACTAAACTCTATAATGTTGCAGTGGCAGATGGTTGCATTAAAGGATGGCAGAAGAAGTAATTCAGCATTAGAATAGTTTTAAATAGTTTAATGATATGGATTCACATGAAGTTGTTTTACTGCAGACTGAAAAGTAAAGACGAGGAAAGAGGTAAAATTTTTTCACCCGGGAGTAACCGAAGTACACAAGGCAGAAGTTCAGCCGCACTGTTGTGCACAAATGTGACGGCTGCACAGTTTCATTATTGTCTGTTTATTTACTCATAACAGCTTGCCTGGGTTCTGCTTGAGGGTGTTGCTTTCCATAGTGACACGTGTATTAGCCGTGTGTGGAGAGACTATCCACATATTTGTTCGTGTATCAGCGGAATCTTACTCCTCTCCGCTCTTTCCTCGTTGTGACTCTGTGCAACAGCAGTTATCACTTTCAGTCATGCCGTCTGTGGCTCTTTGCTTTTCTGTGCCACTTTCAGTCTTCAGACCCAACCAGCAGCTAAATGCTCTCATCTTATTACCCTTCTCATCAGCTATGTCACAGGTCACGAGGAACTTCAGCCTGAACTCTGGCCGATGAGCAGCTGAGTTGGTGAGAGCTGAATAAGCGTAAACCGGCCACTTTTAGAGCAAACAGACCTGCCTCCATGGCTGCCAGACAGCCCGTGGCTCGCCACCTGCCCGAACGCCACTTACTGAAGATGAATAGCTGCTGGGTGGCCATTACTTACATACTGAAATGGCCTTAAAAGGTTTTGCATGGTCCTTTTTTACCATAAATGTGACAAAATGCCATAAAGTCAGGCACATTTAAAAATAGATCCAATCATGCACTCTTGATCCAGAAGTCTTTTAAAACCCGTGCTTTCCACCCATCAGCATAGTAGCTTAAACAGCAACA
>BJFM01000775.1:128734-146234 GCA_016586285.1 Arothron firmamentum | reverse complement strand
AAGTTAGCTGATATTGTGGTAGTTGCAAAACACCCACTACTCCACACACTACTCGGGTCAGGTCTGGGAGATGACGGCACGGACAGGGATTCTGGGTCACCCTCTCTTTATACATGGCCCATCTTCGCCTCCATTAAGGTGGGGATGGAAACACATTTGTGGATAACTTTCACAGAAGTTGAACTTATGTGAAAGATGTCTCCGCACCGTCTTCCTTTCATTATTATTTCAGCGTTTTGTCTTTTTCAGTGCTAGAGGACAAGTGCTAGCTGCCAAACTGAGAGTAATTCAGCCAGAAATCTTTTAATTTCCCTCTTTTTACAGTTTTGTAAGCTCTACTTCACTTACTTTTCACATCCCAGGTTTGGTTATATCATCATCTGCTAATAAAAGTAGTGTAATTTATCCTCTTCTCTCCCTTAGCTCCGGGTTGAAATAGAAGCCACCTAGCAGGCTGTGGTTAGGTGGAGCTGCACAAAAGGAATTGAAATTTAATCAAGACTTGTGGTGCATGAATTAGGAAGGATATTTGGAGCCTGTAATTTGATCTAAAATTGCAGGCAAACAACAGCAGATGAGGCCTGTCTGACCCCCTCAGTGTTGCTTTCATCACAGCAGCTAGGAGACTCCAGCCTCTTTGCAGTTTTGCTGTTGATAAGAATGGACAGAATTCTTTAAATGGTTAGATGTTGTTTACCAGCTCCTATTCAGAAATGACTCTAAATGACTGTTCTTTTGTCCTACAGGCCAGTGGGAGGTGACTGTCTGAAGAAATGCCGGTCCGCGGTGCCCTAGCACATCACCACCGGGACCATGGCGACTCATTGGCCAGTCAGAAGAGAGAGGTGCTCCCAAGGCTCCTCCTGTCTTGCTAGATGGTCAGTCTCCTCCTTGATGATTCTATGGATGCCGTGGGTGTTGCTGTGGCTGCCGTGGCCTGCCCCAGCAGAACAAGTGGGTGGTGATGGGAAACCTCTGCATGGTTCCATCTCTTCTTTGTCATCCTCATCCCCCTCTTCCTCCACCTCCTTGCTGACGGCAAGTTCCTCACTCTTCAACACGAGGCAGAGCAGACAGCAGCTGGACTGGCTGCTGTCAGAGAAGGGACCCTTCCACAGATGTCCGGAGTACACCGAGTTCAGGGAGCGGTTCCAGCAGGGCTTCTCAACCAGATACAAGATCTACAGGTCTGTATGTCTGTGTGTGTGTGTTTGTGTGTGTGTGTGTGTGTGTGTGTGTGTGTGTGTGTGTGTGTGTGTGTGTGTGTGTGTGTGTGCTGACTGCACCTTACATGTGATACATATGAAATCTGAATGAAAAACTGAGCTTCAAAAAGACTCGAAAACATCATCAGCTTATCTTCTGCTCTGAGGGTGTGTAAAGATAAAATGTAAGGACATAATGCAGATTTTGTGTTTTCATTTTTTACCTCACCCTTTTTTCACCCTCGTTTTATGTTTTTGGTCTCACCTTGAAGGACTGTGAAACCAAACCCTTCTGTAGATAGCAGCTGCAAACAACACAACAAAGCTGACTTTTACAGACCTTTATAAAGAGCATGTATAGTTCCACCTAAGAAGAAACCTTATCCCCATATTAGAAGTCAAACTTTCATTAAAGATAATTAACTTGAGTAATTGAAGCAAATTTCAGTGAAAGTTTAATAACCTGGATAAAAATATGACCACACGCTATGCAAATTGATGCCAGTAGTACAAGAAGAAATGAGTGTATACGTATAAAGAACATTCTCTGACTCAGTGGTGCTTTAATCATGTGAAAATGACACTAGAGCAAAGCTGCATGAGAGCGTGTAAACAACAGTTCTCACTGGAGATACAAAGTTAAAGTAGCTTTAACCTCCAGCAAACCAAACAGGAACATGCAGGAAGGGTTAAAAATCTATTTGAACTGTCAGACTTCAATGTCTCCGTCTCTTCGGTTCATCGTGTTTTCTCCTCAAATCAGACAAAAGAAAAGCATTAAAACATCCTGGAGCAGCAGGGAACACTCGTCTTTTTTCTCTGATTAGTAGTAGCTTTTAGTAGGAGTTTTTGACAAATCGACACCTTTATAAAAAACATTTGTAAACTTGATAAAGTACTCCTGATAGGAAGTCTCACAGGTTCATGGAATGACACCCCAGGCCAGGAGGAATCTGCTGGTTTCCTCCCACAGCCCATACACGCATGCTGGGATGGCTGAGGATGTGAGCTGGCCCTTGTCACCAGTGAGAGTAAATGTTGTGTCTGTCCTATGACGCTTACTCGTTGTATTAGCAAGATACCTTTTTAAGTCTTGCTGTAAATTGGTGTTTAGCTAAACTAAGCCAAGCTACATTTAGCATTAAAATTCATTATCTGACATGAAGGGTTTCAGATTTCAGAGTGCCGGAATCAAAGGCAGCCTCAAATATTGGGATATGAACTCATGTCTTCTGATCAGATGAAAGCACAGATGTGTCTCTGAAACAGGAGTTGACTGAAAGGGATGCCTTCAGATGTTTTGGTGATTCTTTTGCTTCTGACTTATGAACTGATTTGAGAGAATGTAGCTCAGAGATGAAACAGAAACTTATGAGCAACTTTTATTAAAAGAAAACAGTAGATTTTCATTACACTCAAAGAAACATGGCTGTTCGCGCTTACTGTATCTCCAGTGACTTCTTCTAAAGCTTCAGACTCTTAAAAGAGATAGAAATGTCTTCAGTTCTATGTGAAATATACAGTAAAATGTCATCATCTGAAGAACTTGATCATTTAGAGTGGAGCTTCTTCTAGATCCCATTAATCATGTTTATGTCTTTACGATGATCAGAAGTCAAAGGCAGCTAAAGGCAGAGCTGTCTGATTATGAATCAGTCATCCTTTTCCGTAGTGTGAAGAAAGGCTTTTACTTGTGGAAGGTACACTTCTGGTACAGTCCAGACCTCTGACGTCAAATTTAATACCAAATCTGAGGGCTTGTATGAAAACAGAGCAACCGTAACGGAGGAGTATTAAAAACAGCGCTGACTTAAAAACAAATATATGCCCCTCCACCCTGGTTCCAACAGCCATCTGCTTCAGTCAGCTCTGCACTTTTAAACTCAGCTGTCTTCTTCTTCATGCTCCAGTTTAACACATTTACGTTGATGTCTTCTTTTCTTGTCTTCTCATCCAAACCTGCAGTATAAAAGTAAAAGTGTGTTTAGTGGTAAAAATACTGATAAATTCACTAAAACATTAATGTTTCAGTGGTTGCAGAAAAGTTCGATATTAGACATCTGGTAAATGATTCTGTACATCTATTGATACTGCAATAAAATTCAGATGAAAATCTACATTAGACTCATAAAAGTCCATCTCAGCACTCGGTTTGTGCTGACAGCCGGTAATAATGCTCTTAAATAAAAAAAAAGCCTGCAGGTAAGAATCAAAGATCATAAATTCAGTGTTGGAGAAACGCAGCAACACTGTGACACGCAAAGCACCTCTTTAGTGTTTCCAGTTGTCCTTCTTTGACCTCACTGATGCTACTGCCTGATTAACATTTAAGAAAATAAGTTCTGGCAGGCTTTTCTGTGCATTAAGGTTCCAGAGTGAGAGCAAAATTGGCTGCTCTCATTAGCTACTAATAAGGCTAATAGAGAAGAGAATGCTGCATTTTCCAGGGTCAATGTTAATCTGTGATAATAGGGTCATGTGACACAAGTTACATCAGGTCTCTGCTCTTAAACAGAGCACAGTGCTGTGGAACCACAGCTTAAAAGAGGAAGAATCTTCCTGCTCCAATGCTCTAGCTGAGAGCCAGTAAATTCACCTGACTCCAAGCAGATGTAAACAGTCAGTGGGTAAATAAATATAAATGAGATACAGAAGGACAAATACATCATTGCCGTGCTCAGGTATGACTGAAGCCAAAGGACATGGTTTTTCCAGTAGCTTAAAAAACAACAAAAAGCAAACCATAAAACGTAGCTCTAATACATCTACACGACCTGCACTTACGTAAACTTTGCTGCTGTCTTTTGTGGCTGTTTATATTATTGTTGGTATTTAGTTAAATGCTAAAATCCAAAGTTTAAAGGTTCCTATGTTGGTTAAATATTCGGGCCTGAAATTAAACCAAATCATACCTTTGGGAATGAAGGGCATGTCACAGGTTTTCCAGGTTTTGGAGACAAAAAAAAAAAAAATCTTTAAAACTGGTCATCTAGCGAGTAAATATCAATGAGAAAGCAGAGACATTCCTCATCAGGACACAGTTTGCTTGACAGCTCAGGTAGAAGTGGATTATTTGTTTTAGCCAACAGCTACACCATCACAGTTGAAACATTTTGGAGGGTTACAAACCAAAAAGACAATCCAAAATGTTGGGAAACTCACAAGATGAGTCAAACTACACCTTAAAGTTCCATCCAGAAAACTTCACTGACTGATTGTTGTTTGGTGGTGTCACAGCCATTGGTGACGAGTCCATCGGGTATGCATGCAGGTGTTAGCCAGTTGTCTCTTTTTAACAGACTCCTGTACAGAAAGTCCTCAGCTCAGTGAGCAACAATCACACATTTTTAAATGACCGTCTGTCAGAAATAACAAAAGGGAAAACCGGCAGTTTCAGTAAATCGCCATGAAAAAACTGGGTGGCTGATGTGGCACAGGATGGGATCGGCTGGAGGCTCCCAGCACACGCTTCCTCTGTGGTGGTCAACATCAGAGAAGAGGAAAGCAAAATTGGCCTGTGGCTCGGAGATGGAAAAAATCAGGGGGCACGCAGGACACAGCTGGGTGTGTTTGTGTGTGTGTGTTTATGTGTGTGTGTTTGTGTGTGTGTGTGTGTGTGTGTGTGTGTGTGTGTGTGTGTGTGTGTAAGCATTTGTTTCTTGAAAACAAAAGCACGACTCAAGCACTCCTCTCCAGCGTTCATCTGAGATTAAACAATTGCTCAGCTCATTATGCTAAAATATTGAAAAATGAGCTCTTGTGACCAACATCAGAGGGAGCTGGTGGGCCTCTCATTGCCTGTCTGACACCATTGTCCTGATGAAGATTGCCGCCTGTATCTCGGCTTCAGCCTTATTTTCTTATTTGCTGCAGTCATTCTCAGCCAAACGCTCCCTGATCTGATCATGAACCTCCTGCTTCGCGGAAGAAGGACATCAGTGAAATGAACTGAAGTAGAAAAGCTGAACTGAGAACTGAACTGAATTAAGAACACAGAGGCTTTTAGCAGGAGCCCTGCGCTTCTTCACTGCAGGAAACAGAGACAGCTGAACTCGCTGTAGTTGGAAACACGCAGAGCTGCAGCACCACATGATTTTTTGGATTATGTGAGTTCCAGATGAAACTGAACCAGGACAAATGCTCTTGTAAACATTCTGCATCATTGAGAAGTATGAGACATCCATGTCTGAAAGATGAGAAACATGATACAGGGGAGTGTATACATTTTTATTCAAACCTTCTGAACAGGTTGTAATCTATATTAGTGCATGGTTATCCTCTCATGGTTATCCTATACACCGTAGTTCCATTCCTCCATCTATTTTCTCTGGGCCAACAGTTATCCCCTGCACAAGGTCAGCAGGTGTGTTGGAGTTTATCACGTGGACAGGCTGGAGGCAAGAACACACCTGTCAGTCACAGGGCGCACACACTTACACACATTCCATACATACTCTCACCTATCAGCAGTGTAATTTATGCTGCATTGTGGGAGAAACCTGAAGACCTGAGAGAAAATCCATGCAGGCGTGGAGAGGACATGTGGAAGCCAATGATCACCTTACACATTCTAACTGTTCTGAAGTCAAACGCACAGAAATGGAGAGTGAGATGATGAAGATGAACAGAACTTGTATCCTATCTAAGGAGAAGAGGACCAAGAAGGCAGACGGTACACTGTAACGAATTTCTGTAAATTTACGATGAATTTACAACAGTATCTTACTGTTTTTTATAATAATTGTAAAATACTGTTAAATATTCATCCACAGCAAGTAAATTAACAGTTAAATCAGTCAGTTAACAATAACAGTAGATAACTGTAATTTAACAGCATAAAACTATGGATTGCTGTAAATTTCCGATGTTAGAACAGTATCTTGCTGTTTTGTTTTTTTTTTAATGTAAAATACTGTTAAATATTCATCCCCACATGTAAATTAACAGTTAGTGCTTGGTTAAGAATAACAAACTGTAATTTAACAGTATAAAACATTATTTTCTGTCAAGCGGTGGAGATTGACACCACATTTCTTCAAAAGTCTTGTCACTATCCATCAGCATCTTACTGATAATTGTGGGCTTATGTTTCTGTTTTGATGATACCACTTCTTTATTAATCAAACCTTGCACATTACTCAAGTCATTTTTGAGCGACAAGACAGGTGAATAGTGGTGGATGCATGTTGCTGGATGCGTTTGTGATAGGCTTAAAGTAGAAGCACAAGCACAAGAAGGTACGCAACTTAAGTAAAATACAAGAAAAGTCATGTCTTGCGTGTTAATAGTAGGACTTAACTAGGATTTTACCTGCTGTCATGATAAACATGAGGTATGGATGGACATGGGTCCAGATTGACTTGCTGTTCAGTCCAGAATTTCAAAAGCCCTGTATGACATTATAAACTACTTTTTTTAATTTATGGGGATTTATAGGAATTAAATGCAAAATAACAGATTTAATATCCTTTGAGAATAAACTGGTGTATACTGTAAAATTACCATGACACAGTTATCCTTCTGTCGTGTACTGTAATCCAAAATACAGTAGTATCCCGTTAAAATAAATAACAGTAGATGCGCTGTAAAATTACCACACCACCCACTGTTATCCTATGGTAATATACTGTAATTCAAAATACAGTACTATACTGTTAAAATAAATTACAGTAGGTGCATTGTAAAATAACAGTAAAATACTGGCGTCCCTGCTGCCAGTAATTTACTGTTATTTTACAGTGAAATTCTTTACAGTGTATCTTTAAGATGTGTTTTCTGGAACAGTCTGTTATTGTCAGTTCTCAACACCACCTCTCTTCAAGCCTTAACATTTCATGGCTTCAAGCTCAAAAGCGCTATGAGACTGATAGCTCGAGAAGGTGTAAATGAATTTTTCACACTTACGCTGCTTTCCATTTCTTAACATCACAGTTGGTGATTAACATTACCAGCACAATTCTTCAATCCAGTGGGAAAAGACTCACATTTTTACTACCCTTTAAGAAACCATTTGCTAGTTAGCACAGTCTCATCAAATCACAAATGCAAGGTAAATCAAGGTAATGCAAGGTATTTATGAAAAAAAGAATTGATAACTACAAAAGCATCTTTTATTGCAGTTTTTACCTCTAAAGATGTTTCAGTCGACAAAATGAAGACAAACTGACTCATTACCAACCCACTGGAGCAGATGAATGGGAAATTATTTGTCTTTGCACATAAACAGCCTGAGCAAATAGCAACGAGCCCTGAGTGCTCCAGTGGATAAATCAAGCCATCCACTGTTATTTTCATCTTCTCTGAGAGCAGAAGGAAGCAAGGGTTTTCACTTCCACCAGACAGACGTGTTCAGGGGGAATAAAAATGAGTCTTAGATCAGGTGATCTCTGACAGGGAAAGTTAACTGGGATTATCTGGTGGAAGAAGCGGTGATGATGTGTGAATGTCTCTCCATTTCCACCTGACCTTTATCCAAATGGTTGGAAAATGGCAGAAAAACACCTCAGTTCTCAAAGAGCTGCAAATTATCAAGCCATATAAGAAAGAAAACCACAGATCCTTTCCTTGTATATTGCAGATGAGTTGAGTGTTGATTAAAAGTATGATTAAAACCAGCCAGATGAAATACAGTTGAGGGGGGGTCTGCTGAGCTGACTGGGGCAGATGTAGATAATTAGTAAGACATTTTAATGAGGCTTTCTCCAGGCTAAATGGAACAAATGATTCCACAGCGATAATACATGTAATCAAATGTATTAATCCTCAACAAAACCCAGTAAAACAGGTGGAAACCTCATTGTTCATGTCCCTTTGAGAACAATCAGCACCATATACACACAAACTTAGAACCCAAACTTCAGCTGAATATTGTGTGCAAGTTAAGAACAGAAGGAAATAGGAGAGGAAATATGTGAACCTCGCGGACCTGAACATCAAAAGTCTTAGCATCAAAGCACTAGATTCTGGACTGGTTGCATTGAGATATGGGAAATATTTATTGCCGTTTTCATCATCCACAGATTAGCTTTTTTAAGCAAAAGTCTTTTCTTCACATCCATAAAAGCTCACGGACCAGTACACCACCGGCTCTCTGCCAATGACCTCTCACAAAAATAGATACTGAGTCAGTCCAATCAGATTTCAGAATCCTTTTCCTTAAAACAGGGAACCCAGGCTTCGCTGTTTTGGACTTATTTTCAGCCCCATTGGTTTTCATCTTGAGATTATGTCCAGTCTCTGCTGCTACTTTGGATGGCTTCATTTTTGAAGTTGACAAGATACGTCAACCAGTCACTCAGACAGAGAAGTTAACGTATATCTGAGAACTCTCAAGAGCTGGGAGTTCTTACTTTCAACAACGATGTCCGTAGGTTCCCTTTGGTTCTCTGGGGGGTCAGAAAAGCCTGATTGTCAGTAATAATTTTTTCACATGGAAGAGTTTTGCAGTGAAGTTCAGGTGATTTCAGATCAGGCTGGAAAATCAGACCCAACCTTCGCTTCAGTCAAAGCAGCCATGCAGGGATGACTAGAGTGCTGTTAGGAGCTGCTTGAACCTCAAAGTGAGCATAACCAGCGCAGAGGTCTGGACTGTAAAACATCTTGAAGCTGGTGAAACGTCAGCAGAGCATCAGCGCAGAGGTAAGCTTGCTGAATGGTGATGGGCACCATGCAGTGGGCCGTATGGAACGTAGTCGGTACCAGGGGGAGTTCCCTTGTGCATTTTAAATCAAGGCGAATGAGAAAATATGTAAATGGATGGAAGCCAAAAGGCAGAGCTGAGGTAGTGTAATGAGTCTTCCTGGTTTAACTTTTAATAAGATCAATTTATCATCCTTAAAATTTTCAAAGTCTTGCCAGTGGACGTACAGAAATATGGAATCTGACAGGAATAACAAATGAAATATGGACAATTTCCAACCCGTGTTAGCCATTACCTGTTATGAAGTGCCTTTTAAAGGAAAAAGATGTCTCCTCTTTGCTGCACTCCAGCGATGAGGTGTGATTCACTGTCCATCAAAATTTCAGCAACAGAAACTTTTCACTTATTCTTGGAGCCCACAGCAGACCGCTGACATTTATCAACCGCCACCACTGAAACCACAACAGTCCAGTTAGCCCAGTTTACACAAGATAACATGGTGCATCTAGAACACCCTTCCATCGACCATTTCTCTTTGGACATCTGATTTCAACAACACACCCTGAAAACACCGTCTTCATGAGGTCTGAAGCTAAGAAAATCTCTCCAATCTGACCCTTCCTTCACCTCTACACTTGCTTGAAGAGATGGGATTTTCCTTTTTAATATGTACATTCAAATCCGTTGCTGCCTCAGGACGTTTTTCCCAGATGTGCTCAGGCAGGTTTTTGTAGAGTGTCTTTGTCTGACTTACTACAATAACTGTGTGAAATTTTCATGAGACTTTTATAATGCACCAGTGTGTCTGCAAGGCTGCTGTGTTTTTGTTTTTTTATGTGACCTCCTACGTCTTCCTCTGTTTGTTCACCTGGATTGAAATGCACCACATAAAATATGTATCTCGAAATAGCTTTTGAATTGAAGAAACATTGCAGTGCATTGAACATATTGGTCCCTGAGGTCCTTCTGACTGCCTGAATGTCAGCAAACACAAAAGTGTTTATGTCTTTATTTGGAGGATATGACTCCTTTAATAGGGACAGTTTGGAAATGTAAACAATGAAAAAGTCACAAAGGTCGGGCACATGTGTACCCACACTGCATGAGTACACAGAAAAACATCTGTGTTGATAAGTAGAAATAAATCCGATCTTTAATTGAACACAGGAAAACACAGAAAACAGCTGGAATATAAGTTTTACTAATCTATTCACTTCAGTTCATCTTTGTTTATAGAGCATCATTTACAATCCAAATTCTAAGTGTGTTCCAGAAACCCAGAGCCTGAACCCTGACAAGCATCAGTGGCAGGAAAAACTCCCCTTTGACAGGAAGAAACCTTGAGCAGGACCAGGCTCAGATGGGGGCACCCTCCTGCTGATAGACAGATGGGTAGAGAAGGATGGAAGAACAGATAGAAGAAAGAACAGACCTACATCATACATGCAAATACATTAATTACACAGAGAGAGGAGAGGAGAGGAGAGGAGAGGAGAGGAGAGGAGAGGAGAGGAGAGGAGAGGAGACGAGACGAGACGAGACGAGAGGAGACGAGAGGAGACGAGAGGAGAGGAGAGGAGAGGAAAGGAGGAACCAGCAAGGTGACCGAAACAATGCCAGATGATCATGTTTCTCAGCCAATGACAGCACGGCTAAGATCTAAGATGAGACGAGCCTGTTGTAAATGTGATAATTATCCTGACTAGAACAGTTACAGTAAGTCCAGAATTACTGACTAGAATATTTATGACAGGAAGGTTTTCAGTCTCGTCTTAAAGTAGAGGTGGTCATCCTCCCATATCAGGGCAGGTGCTGGTTCTACAGCAGAGTGCCTGATGGCTGAAGGCTCCGCCTCCTGTTCTACTTTTAGAGATTTAGGGAACCACAAGTAAACCAGCATTCTGAGAGCGGAGTGTCTACTTGGCTGGTATGGGCTATTAGCTCCTCCAGACAGGATGGATCTGGACCTCTGAGGACCTTGTAGATCAGGAGGAGGATTTTAAAAACTATTCTTGTTTTAATGAGCAACCATTTAAGAGAAGCAAGAAGAAGGCATGTGATCTCTCTCGTCAACCTCCATTAGAACTCTGGCTGCAGCATTCTGGATGAGCTAGAGGCTCCTCAAAGCATTATTTGGACATCCCGATGATAATGAATCATAATAGCCCAGCCTGACTTTAAGATGACCATTGTCTTTGTGTAAAGGAACACAAAGGATTGTCTCCTCTTTCAGCAGCAACAATGAGAACTACACAACAAATGCTAGAGTTCACTTGTTCTGACTCAACCAGAGACATAAATATAGCAGAAATGGTGACATGCTTCCGACATGGCTGGGCCTCCAGACAGCCCTCATCTCTCTGTTGAGCTTTTGTGCCTGGTGACAGAATAGCACATTGAAGGTATTGTTACCAAGGAACCAATTTAAATGCAGATGTGACGTGTGACTGTTGGGTCATTGTGCAAAAAACATTTCTAATGACAAATGAAAGTAGATTTAAGAAGTTATCTCCACAGTATATCTTCATTATTGGCTGACAAAAGAGCCTTCTGGTGTTGTTTGAGTTCCATCAGCAGCTGAAGCGGACGGAGGTGTAGGATCGGTACATTTCCTGTCTGTGGGAAGGGAAGTTCCAGTTTTACATGGTCATGTGCCAGTTTCAGTTTGGCTGCGTTTTCCAGTGAAGGTTGTCTCTGTTCCAGCAACATTCCCTTCGCTTTCCTTCCACACATATTTTGTACTACACAAACATCTTTCCATATAATTAGTCCAACACAGCCAGCAACAAAATAAAGTGCTCAGTTTAGTTGGTTTTGGCATCGGCCTGTTTGTGACTTTCAAGAAAAAGTGAAAAATGTCTGCGTTTGATTTGTGCCGCATCCTGCTTGATGGGCTGGTCAACCTTGAGCCACCAGCTTTGGAATCCTGCATGAAAAGTTCAGCTGGTCATTTCACACATTGGCACCTGATTCATTCTGTCATCATCTCAGAGCAGGTGGACTCAGGGATGAGTTTCCCTGAATCCACTAGCATCAGTCCTACATGCTTGTTCTACAAACAGTAAATAGATGATATAGGATAAGGTTTTAAATTTCATTTGCTTAGAATGATTCTGGGATGTTTTTAAAGCCACTTTGAAAGAACATCTCACCAAGTGACATGATGACATGAGACAGGAGGTCAGCATCAGGGTGAGGGGGTCAGTTGGGATGGTTTGGGTTAGGGTCAGGCGCTGGGTAGTCTGCTATCTACACCCTGCTGTGCTGTCCATACACGTCGGCTGAAACAGTGCTTCCATGGCTTTGGTGGGACCTTAGCACTACTTTTCCGTCCCTCAGGTTCCTTGTGACAGTTATTACAAAGCCACTGCAGTGGTGATGAATTTTAACGGCAGGCAGCTGCTCTTAAATTTCCCCATGACTGCACTTGATGACAAATAAAGTTGATTGATGGATTTTGCTTTATGCATCAGACTGATTAGAATCAGTAATAACTTAAAATAAGATGAGCATATTTTTTATGTTGAATCCATTGTGAACAAAAACAGACAGGAACTATAAACGTATTAGCAACTGTGCCAGCTAAAAAAGACTTTTTGGGCTGGCGTCCTGTGACAGCCTGCAAAAACCTGCCTTTAGGTTCTGCTGTCGCATGATCAGTGTGGTCTCCTAGCCGGCCTTTCACAGCAACAGCAGCTGAAAATGTCTACAGCACATCCTTCAACATCACATGATTGTTTTCTCTAGTGCACACAAGTATTGCCTTGTTCAGCCGTTCAATTTTATTCTTCCTTCCACTGTCCAACCGGTCTAGTGGATGAAAATATTGATTCGAAGACTGTACCTAGCCTGAGCTCCACGCAATGAGTTTAATAAGCAACAGTTTGCATCGTATGCAGACATTTTGTCCTTGGTCTCACATCACAGCGTATCTGCATGCTGCCGGAGCCGCTGCCGAACATTTATGCTGCTGCTGGAAGAAAAAACGAACGCTACTGAGGGCAAACAGAGAGAAGTGCTGCATATATATGATGTCAAGTGTCTAGCCTGATATTTGTTTCCACAGATGTGAATGACTGTGTGCAGTACTAAACACAATGAATTTCACCTCTTGGGTGAATGCAGATGAACTGTTTCTTGTAACGTTCTGAACGAATTTCATGCAAGAATGAGGTTTTGTCTCAGTGGTGGGTTAATGTGTTCCACAAAACTGTGGAAGAAAATTCTCCTTCTAGTGTCCTGAACTTTTCAAAAGTCAGAGCTGTGACCGTTTGCTTGTTTCCATTAGTGTGCCACCTCCCAGCGTGCTAAACATTAGGCCAGCTGCCAAACCACACAATGGTCCAATCAAATGGTTCTTAGCACAACCTGGACACTGTCCACTCTTTATCCATATGGTCCATTTGTCCTCCAGCCTCACATTGAAAAGATCGGCCGCACGCACACACGCACGCACGCACGCACGCACGCACGCACACACGGACGCGCGCGCACGCACACACACACACACACACACACACCAAAATACTCATTCTACTAGCAAAGTGAAGACAATTTTTATATGTGAGGACAAGGGCCTGTCAGAGGGTTCAGACCTGGTTTTAAGGATGAGGTTAGATTTGGGTTTAGTTTAGGGTCAGGGTCAGCTGATATGGATGGTTAAGGTTAGGAGCTGGGTAATACATTATGTTTATGAAACTCCTCACAAAAGACATGTACTCAGTATGTAGCAAGTACAAGAACACGCACACACACACACACAAACACACACACACACACACACACAAACACACTTTACAAGGAAAGTGATAAAACACATTACAGTAGCGGAAAGTCAGACACGCTGGCCTCTGAGTGTATTTCTTTCACTCTAAAGCACTTGTAGTTTTGCAGCAGGTTTTCCCAGGTTTTAAGTCATTTTAATGCTTTCAGAAGGTATACTTCGTCCTTCCAGCCTTTGTATTTTTGTCATTTCCCCTTTTATTATAAAACAACTAAAACAGCTAAAGAAGAGTAAATAGTGATACCATAGAAGTAACCTGTTTTTTACTAGAATATTAACGCTGATGGCAATGAAATGGTTATTTCAACAGGTCAGTTGACTCCCCACTAGACCTCCATGAATGAATGAAAAACCATTAAAAAGCCCAGTAAGAGCAACACATACATGGAAAATACATTACTTTAAATTCACTGGTGGAGATTCCTCAGCTATTTTGAGAATGCCGGGAACTAATTAGTGAAATAAAGATAGTAGGAAAGACACAAAAGCAAGCAAAAAAGAAAGAAAGAAAGAAAGCACTCCTGAAGTGGAGGAACAAAGACATGAATTGGCTGTTTATTTCTCATGTAAGATCCAAAAAACAATCATTATTATCTGCGATATGGTTGAATTGTCACTATTAATGGTGCAGAGACAACAGACTGCAGTGAAACTAGAGCCAGCCCCAAACTTTTTTTTTTTTTTGCAGTCTAGAAAAAAAAAAGATTCTGTCTTCTACTGATGTTCAAATTTCAAATGAACCTAAATCTGAATGTTTTTTTAGTTTCATCATATTTATTGTTGTTTACTTGGCTGAATGCCTCTAAATGGCTTGCAAATGAAAGCAGATCAGCTAATTATGAAATTATCTGACACACTCCGCCTGGAAATGCCCTGTTCAGATACAGGACAAGAATGATTTTCACACCCTTATGCTAAACTTAACAATAACTTCCTGTCTCCCTTTTTGGGTATGCTGACAGAACACGGTCGCCATTCTGGGGCCCTGCTTTCAGCCCCTTTCAGTAGACATTTAATGATTCTCATGGGAGCAACTCAGGGATCATTAAAAAATCATGCACTGGCATCCACCCACCAGAATGGGTGGAGGGTCTATTTCTAGCAGGCTCCCGATAGACTGAAGAGAGGTTTAATGAAGGGAGAGCCCGGGATGACAAAGAGTGTGGGCTTCGTGCTTTAGTTCAGTAAGGAAAAGGAAGATGAACTGCACAACCTTCCTGAACAACCTTTCTTCCTCACAGTGAAACCCTTCAATAAACTCGCATTGGTTCAGAAACGAGCATGGGCGCCATAAAGGTGGGGAAAATTGGCATGATTCTAAGGACAGTGGGCCTTCCCACCCCTCAAAAAAATAAAAAATAAAATAATATCATTATTTATATTTGATTAATAAAAAGGTAATCAAACACATTTACTCACATGCATGTCAGAGATTTCGAGGAGCTAGAGCTGAGAGAGCTTTCAGTAAGCTAAAACCGGCTAAATAAATAAATAAATAAAGTAATATTTGAGGCCCCTTTGTCAAAGGGTAGACTTTGCAGTCTTGCCATGAAATCACTGAAAGTCAGTTGGCTAGAAATATGGACTTCAAAGACTTGATCAATGACTTTGCAAGCAGGAAGGCTCGACGCTGGACTCTTGGTGAATCAGGCTAAGTCGGGCCAGTGGTAATTGTAAAATGGCATGGCTATTAATAGTAATACAACATGATACCCAGACTCTTTGAACAAAAAGAAAAAAAAGATATGTCAAACAGGAATGGTTAGATTATATTATTGTGCAGTCTTGTGTTTCTATCGGGGCAATCCATGTCTTTTTCTCTCCATTGCGTTTGTCCTTTCTCACCTCATTACAAATAAAACAGATTAACAGTCGCTTATTACCAACATTGCTTGTCGAGGTTCACCATGTTTGTAGAAGTTTAGACGTAGTTGGAAGAACACAAGTCAGAAAACAAGAACAAACATCAAATAATGATTATTAAACTTCCTTAAGGTTTAAAAGTTAGAATGAAGTCTGTATTATTCATTTAATGTAATTACTTCTTTGTAATCCTCATATTGTCATCATTTTTGCTCCATCATCTATTTTCCCTGAAAAAATAACAACAGCAACAATATTATTAATACCAAAGAGCTGCAGTGACAATAACACCACTCATTACGTTGAATGATAGCCCTCTTGCTTTGACAGGGCTAGTATCAGAGGCAAGTACGTAGTGAAAATCGTGCACTGTCATGATGGTCGGTTATTGTTGGACCCAAGACCGAAGCTCAGTCCACAGGTAGATTTAAACAAAAGCTTTATTGCAAACAGTCAAAGGCAGCGGGAGGCTGGGACATCTGGTTTTGGCACTGGAGAATTCTGGAAGAGACAGAGAAGCAAATGCATTGGAAGCATGTGAAAACGACTGGGAATGGTTTCAAAAATAACCTAGCGTGCTTGTAGAGCCTGGTGGCGCTGTAGAGGCCAAGATGCTCTGGCAGCTTCCCATGGAGACATGGTGGTAGTGATTACTCCTCAGTGAGCTGCAGCTCTACCTGCAGGCATCCACAGGCCACTGCTCCTTAAACACAGGGAGACGACGAAGCCCACCAAAGCACAAAGAATACACAGGAAAACCCCAACATGTTTCAAATAGGACAGAGACACACTTTTTGGTGTCAGCATGTCGGTTTTGCGTACTTGTTCCTTTCTCATCCTCACAGTATCAAACCTCCAACAATCCTAACAAATCTCCAAATAATATCTGACAATATTAACAGCTGAAATGTTACCATCAGCCCTTGAAATCAGAAAGCAATGCTTTAATTCTGTCAACCGTCTCATTGATTGTTGTATATTTTGCTCAAGTTCTGCAGGGTTGCAAAAAAAAGCTTTTTCTAAATAGAGCAGATGAAGTTAACTGCGTAAAGCAAGTGTGAAAGTGCATTAACCGGGCTCCAAACAGATGGCGAATGGCTTGTTTGCATCTTGGCCAGGCAGAGTGGCAGTTGGTGAGGAAACAGCAGTCTGCAAAAACAAAGATGGAGGAATTAATTGGATTTCCATTTACATTCTGATGCTGATTTGTGTAAATCTGAATTGAAAACCATCGCCTGCTTTGTTGAGACGGGTGCAAACACTTTTTCGAACTATTCGAGGGGGAATAGTTGTTATAGACACTGCAGAATTACAGAGCATACTATAGTTTCCCCTTTTTTGTCCTTGTCTTTTCTCTACATTTCATTTTTCTTCTGGAGTGTAATTTTTGAACAATTCATGCAATGTGAAGCCAACATGGACACATGCGCAGTTGCACGTGTCACCTTAACAAACATTTGCAGTAGAAAAAAAACAACAACTCAGAACTTTATAAATATTTGACTCTGGCACATATTTTAGAGCCAAAATCTTTCTTCCAGAACCTCAAAGAAATCGAAAATCAGTGAGCACAGTTGAAGCATGTTCACTATATTTAGCTTTAATGACGCTGTAGCTGATGTGCGATGTGTAGAATATGATGACTTTAGAGGGAAGGATGTGAGAGGGAGCCAGTCTTTCACATGGATGATTTATTTATTTAGCTTATTAGTTGGTTACTCAGTTTAACAAGCTACAATTTCCTAAAGTGCTAAAGTGCTTTATGCTGTAGTTGGTTAAATCGCGTTAATACTTTGATCCAGAGTTGCCTTTGCTGCACGGCTGTCACCACTGCACTGCTGTGAGGTGTTTCTTCATGCTGGGATCTCTCCATTCCTTCCTGTTTGACGGCTAATTCCATGCAGGTGCTGTTTTCCAAAATGCTGCTGCAGAGAAGATCCAGTGGAAAATTCTGTGGAGGCCAACATTTTCATTTCTTTTCAATTCCCATAAAGGGGGGGGGGGGGGGGG
>BJFM01000775.1:85201-128724 GCA_016586285.1 Arothron firmamentum | reverse complement strand
GGGGGAAATGGTGTGCTTCAGCAAAAGTGTGAGGAATGCAGGTGCAATCAGTGCTGTGCTAAAACCTTTTAATTAACACCATCTATCATCATTAGACAAACAGACAGCCAACAGTCTCACTGTTAACTCTTAGAAAGTGAAGCGAGGAGAAAAGTAAATGATGCACCGCTGCTGTGTTTGGGCCGGTTGCCGTCAGCTCAGCCTTTGCAGCGTGGCTCAGAAAACACATCCGTCTAAATCAGGCCCAGTTAATCAGTGGACAACTGCTGGCTGCCATCCTGTGACTCGCTGCATTCAATATGGAGCTACAACTAATGCCTGCTGATGCATGTGATGGCTGCACACTAATTATTATAGTTTGCTGCATTCAAATGAGATTGACCTTTGGTTGGGGATATTTGTCACGCTGCTGCTGCTGGAATTAGCATCGCTATATTTGTCCTGTGTGGACAGGCTGCAGTCACTTTGGTCCTTTCTGATAAAAATCCCTTTTTGGGTAAAATCCATTTTAATGCTGTTTGCTCTATCGTGGAGCAACTGTAGTCAGTTTGACCTTCAATGCTAATTGACGAGAATGTGCAGAAAAGGACTTGAATGTACCAACTGCTTTTAAAGTGGCTGTCGATGAAGAATAGTGGTGGATGTAACGTATTCACTGCTTGCCTGATTTAAAATGACTAGCACCAACCCCTGTAGAAGCTTAGTTCTGTGCAGGTTTTATGTACCCTGGGAATATGAATGATCTCTTGCTCCTTTTATTCTCATTGTTACATTTTAACTTTTTGTAACAATTTTCACAAGAAAAAGGTGGAAGAGACAAAGAAGAAAAATCTAAAGGGCAAACACAAAGATGGTAACTTTTCATTGCCAAATCTCTTGTATTGTAAAAAGGGTTTAAAGAACATAACAAGGCAGTGATGGCAGGATGAGGAGGAGAAATGCAGCTTCTAACTTTTGGAGAAATTTGCTCCTTCAGCCCTTGTTTCTGTTCATGTGTAGGCGTCAAGTGGAAGTTGCAGCATTGCCACTTTTAGCATGGTTTAGCTCGTCACACAGTAAAACAGGAGCTAGACCAGTAATGAAATCCGAGCGCCCTCGTTCTGAGCCCACGATGGCCTGAGTTAATGTTAGCATCTAAAAATGGCAGAATGACTGTGGTCAGGTTGCAAACACTGATTGCTGCATTACGTGAAAATGAAGCTCCTAGCGAAGTTTGACTCCTCATGCTATTGGACTCATTGTGAGGAAATCCTTGTGGCTCTTAGTGCTGACTGAGCTGTTACTAACCTGAACCTCTCTTTGGGGGCTAATATGCAACTCAGCATCTACAAACTTATTGCAGATCTTTGCTGCCTCTGCCACACATGCTGAATGGCAACATGTATTGCATACAATTATTAGTAAAAGGCTCCCACGTTTATTCTGCTGTGGCTCAATGCAACGCCTGGACGGTATAATTACAGTATAGCACAGGCTTTCAGTCACATGGCACTGTTGAGTACAATGATACAGAAGAAACTTGTGTTGGCTTGACAAGTGGCTATAAAGGCCAAAGAATGAGAGGGAAATATTGAAAATGCAAAGATGATGCACTGAAATTCACACAGAATCGATTTGTAATTTTCTGCTAGTATTTGCATAATCTTCACTCTCTGGTTCAGCGGGAGCAGTGCTGATATGACGAAATCATCATCAGATACTTGAAATGGATGAATTTTACACACTGATCTCGTTCTGTGTTCTGTAAACCATCTGAAATCAAATATTATCTTTGCTGCCACAGATAAAGATTTAGAAAATATTAGATTAGATTAAATATTAGATTAGATTAATCAGAATATAACACACACACACACACACACATATACATATATATATATATATATATATATATATAATTCAGACATTTGCTTTATGTAACTCACACTTAAGAGGTAAGAACAGTTGTAACTAGTTTTGAAATGGTAACGCTCCCTAACACAATTCATTCCCACATCCTATTAGTTAGGTGATGATGATGATGATGATGATGATGATGATGCAAATCTTTCCTGCCTCCAAAGCCAAATATGTTTGTCCATATGATGCAGTTTGTGAAACTATTGTTTCAGTGATATTGATGGTAACTACTTGTCTTGTTGAAATAGATCAAACCCTTAAAGCTGCTTCACACAGTCCATTATTAAATGTAACAGTTTATTGGGAATTGAAACGTTCACATTGGTCAAATGATTCTCTGTCTCAGGACAGGGGACAATAAACAACATTGGGACTTAATGAGAGCACCCAGAATGCAGCAGCTGAAGCTCCATCTGTGGGAGGAACCACAGCAGCTCTCTGTGCACAACTGTGGGCCTGGAACACCAAAGTGACCAATTTCACAAAGCAATTTCCAAATTAGTGCATTAATCATATACAATTCAAAATAAAATTTTGAAAAAATATATTGTTCAACCACAAAGACCACAAATGGTAAACATTCTATATATTAACAACTACAGTTAAGCAACGTTAACAACCGTTTTATTCTGTTAGTTATATGACAATAATTGCAACTACAATACTAAAACATGAATGAATAGTGAAAATTAAATACTGACAGCTTAATGATTTCATTCCAGGGAGTTCAGCCACTGGAAGGTGAACAGCCTGGCAACAGAGAAGAGAGACTTTCTCAAAGCACCGCTGCCCTTAGCGCCAGAGTTCCTACGCAACCTGCGGTTACTGGGGCGACGGCCAACCCTGCAGCAAATCAACGAAAACCTCATCAAGAAATACGGAACCCACTTCCTCATCTCTGCTACCCTGGGAGGTAAGGCAGGAGTGCAGGTGACATGTTGTTCTCAGGTTAGTGGAGTGCTGAGGAGCTCCAGAAATAGAGGAGCTGCTCATTAGAGGTCTCAGGGGAATCACAGGAAGCAGAAAGCAGCGGCCAACAGCTCTGTAGAAGTGCCGGATCTGTGCTGGTACTGTTCAAACCACCATGTGAAAAGAACACCTGGAACTTGCAGGGTTGAGCCCACATGCTTCTCCACTGAGCAGCCCTGCAGGAGGTGGATTACATCAATCCATTTCTCCATCAGGCTCATTCTTTTTTCCCCATTTTAAATGAATTGGTGAACAAGTTTCCGCAGAGAAAGCAGCCTGATGGAGGTGTTGTGGTATTTATCAGGGTATTAATACACTGCTGAGCCTGGTCAGCACACAGCAGGAGGACACGGACACCTTTGACAGCTGCTCTTTATGAACAGACGTTCTAGAAAATCAATGATGTTAGCACATTTCATCAACTTCTGCAAACATTCATTTGAAGAGTCTGCTGGAGATGTGGAAGCCCAGGGTCCTGAGATCAGTCAGATCAAAAGGATGCTCTCATTTGCGGGGATTAAAATGCTGCAAAATCACCAACATCTACATTAAACTTCAACCAACTTTAACCAAAGGGGGCTGTGAACGCGCTTAGTTGAACTAACAAAACAGACAAGTGTTAGTAATAACGTGAACAAACTGGAATCTGGCTGATAAATCTGCTCAGAGCGGATCTGCTCCCAGTGTCCTGCTCCAGTCTCCGTAATATGATAGGCTGTATCACACGCATACCGAGGTCCAGTAGAACCAGTGAAGAAACTAGAGCTGAAGCTCTGAGTAAATGATCGGGAACTTGCCCAAGTGCTGTTTCTGTGATGAGCTCTAAAACCTGACTGAAACATCTCAAACAGACTCTTCAGGAGGTTCAGTCACAAAGCCACCACCACCTTTTGAAGAACTTTGGAGGCATAGGGAAGTTAGATATCAGCTTATCTGGATCAGTGGTGGTCTGACAACTGCCACCTTGTAGATGAGTAGAACATAACCTGTGACTGAAGGAACCTAAATCATCAGTCAAGGACAAAATATCCCACAGGAAGTAGTTGGGATGGGTCTAAGAGACATGTGGTGGACATAGAACTGCTAATTAAAGAGGACATTTAACAAAAGTCTGCAAGTTTAAAGGAGTTTAAGGGCTCCTCGGGGCCTTCAGATGTTTCTAGAGCCACCATGTCTGATAACTCCAACAGCTTGATTGGTTTGCCCTCTAACAGTTACAATGTTATTGGTGAAGAAGCTGATGAAGTCGATACTGCACAGAGAGGAAGTAACACATGGCGGTTCTTGTTTTCTTCAATTAGAGAAGGATAACTGGCATTCCTGCCATCCAGAGGGCTTTTTATAAACTATCAAACTGTTCTTCCAGGCTGGAGAGGAGCCTTTTACTTTGAAACACTCCTACTTTCTCATGAACTGAGTCAAACCAAGGAGTGAACCTCCTCTGATTCACTCTTCTCTCACTCAGGGGGTGATTTTATCGACTGTGGTGCTCAGTGAGGCTTCTGCACCTTCAGCAAGAGAGATTAGAATTACTACTCATCTCCATGAACCTAAATAATTTGGTGCAAACTTTTTGCAAATAATGTGACCAAACATCCCCATTTCTTATTTCATTTACTGTCACAGTTTGAGATAAAATGCAAAATTTAGGTTTTTTCTTTTATTAAATTATTTTTTAAAAGAATTTATCATGCATATATGTCAGTATTTTTTGAGATTGACAGAGTGACCCTGAATCCACAGGGGAGGAGTCTCTAACCATTTTCCTGGACAAGCAGAAGCTGAATAAAAAGTCTGAGGGCAACAACAACAGCTCAGTGGTGTCTCTGGAGCTCCTGCATCAGTTGGCGGCATCCTACTTCACAGATCGTGAGAGCACGCTCAGGCGCCTGCACCACCTTCAGATCGCCACCTCTGCTATCAAGGTAGTGCACACGTATATAAAGCACCTATGCAAATACCCTTTTTACCTGCTACATGTGGGACCGGGCTTGTGGGGTCCAGAAACAGCCACCCATCAAGGCAGACAAGAAAACATAAAACTGTCCCCATCGCTGCACGCTGCAGCCATAACAAATTGTTCTGCTGGCTTTCGAGCTATGGGCGCAAACAATCTTTTTTAAGGTGAGGGATAAGAGAGCAAGCAAGGACATTTTTTTGTGACAGGCTGGATTTAGTGCACAGTGTGTGTGAACTGTAGCCTACAGAGGCACTAAAGTGTGGCAAATGTCAAGTATCTTAAAGTACCTGTGGGGACGGAGTATTTATGCATACTGTAGGCCATCTGGATTGCTCTGTGTGTGTGTGTGTGTGTGTGTGTTTGTGTGTGTGTGTGTGTGTGTGTGTGTGTGTGTGTGTGTTCATTTCAAATGTGGGTTAAAACACCTCAGAGCTCCTAGTTCTCTGAGAATGCGAGTAATTAAACAGCCTTTTCAGACATTTGAGGCAATTTATTTGCTTGTGCTCCCTGCTATCGTTCACCCCACCCTGACAAAGAGAAACACGTTAAAATACAAGCAGGGTTTAAAGGTGCTTTTTTCCCTTTAAATGTCATTAATGCCATTCCCTTTTCTGCTGCTTTTACCACCTTCATATTTTCTTCAGACAGGGAAAACCATCTCAGCATTCGATTTTTCTGAGTGGGACATGTTGAGGCTTTGACAGCAGGTGTGTGGGTGGCCCGTCTTTGCTCTCCTGCTTCAGCTTCAATAAAATCTGACTGAAATGAATGTTTGTTGTGCATCAGTTTTGTGTGCGTCCTGACTAAGGTGACTCATTATCAAGTGCTTCTTCACTGAAATCATGGCATTGAAGATGCCATGAGATGCAAAAAAAAAAAAAAAAAAAAAGATTTTTTTTCTTTTTTTTTTTAAAGATTTTTTTAAAGAATCCTTAATGGTGGCAGAGAGCAAAGGACAAACAGGCACCCTGGACCTGGCAGAGGCTGTATTTGCTAAGAAATAATAGTTTTAGAAAGTGCATTTTTATGTCTTAAATTGAGTTTCTCAAAGCACAACAGAAAGATGATTTGGATTTCAGAATGTAACCAAGACAAATACTTGGCATCAGTACAACACACACCAAATATATCAATAGTGAAACCAAACCAGACTTTAATTTGCAAGCAGAAAACAACAAGCATGATCTTCTTTGACTACTGGAGCATGAATACTTTATCTCAGTCATGACAGCTCCCATTAGGCCACAGAAGCACATTATCCACTCAGCATGAATTAATTAGGAGCAGAAATCTTACCCATTTTCATACATTTGTGTCTGTGGGGAGAAGCTAATGAATGGCTGTTGCACTAAAGTATTCCATTATCTTCCACCATGCAATCAGCAACTGTAGATAAGTAAATGGTGACCATTAAGATCTGTTTTCAACATCAATTTGTGCATTCCAGGTCCAGCACAGTGATATTCTGAGACAAAAGAGCTGCATTTCATTTATATTCAACAGCTGGTTTTATGTCAAACTGCTAACAGTGAAGCACAAAACTCTGCATTCATTGAACAAGGATGTCCCTTAATTAACACTTTTACTGCACAGTTTGATTTAATAGGGTTCCAAATCAAGACCGTGCAGTTTTCATTTGTGAATATTTTAATGTTAAAGTCAAAACCTTGGTTGTGACGTCTCCAAAAAAGGCCCAATAGGCCCAGGGTTTCTGTGTCAAGTTCACCTAAAACAAACGGATGTTAGCTTTATTCAGGAATGTAAATGTCCAAAGTACGTATCTCTTAACGTGTCTCTTTCGTCATCATTTAATTAGGTCTCCTCACAGATCACTGTGCTTCTTTCTCTGAGTGTGTAGTTCAAGCCTAGTGGTTCCAGCTGTAAACATTAAACCAGAGCTGTGTGTTTATGTGGTGTCTGATGGATTCATGATGACTGAAGCTTCGGGAACTGGTCCAGTAGACCAGCTCAGAAATGGCTGGATGTACGTACGACCACGCTGGTGCAGTTCAGTTTAAAACCATCCAGCAGACACGAGACTGCAGACATGGCAGCAACACTGGAGACACAGAAAGAGAAGGTTGCAAACAGCTTGTCATCATGTGACACGGTGGAGCACATGCTGTTATTGTTTGTTGTTATAATAACAGTCCCACAGCCAAACTTATGCTGTGAGACCACTTCCAGGCTAAAGGAAAACAGAGAATATTACCCGAAAGCTCTGCTCAGCATAAACGTGTTTTACCACTAGAGTTCTGAAGAGAGTTTAGGGTTATCACATGTTTCTGTTGTCACAGTGAGAATGACCAAGATTAGTAATTCATAGCTCAACATTGAAGAGGAAAAACTAAAAATGTAAAGATAAAACTGACAGGACAGCTTTGAAGAGCTGAATCTTATCAAACCCTGACTGGTTTCTACAGCGCTCACTCTCAGTAATATAGCCAAAACACAAATCTGAAGAAGAGCATATCTCGCTCTCTTAAATGACGAGCTCTATTATTACAGACACCCACTGTGGTGTCTTCTTGCCAGGTCAACTCATCACCCGAGAACAAGCGACACTGAGTGGGCTGTACTTGACCCCGTGCCCACACACACGCCTCGGGGTGGCACTCTTTGGGAGATGGTGAGGGTGATACTGCACATTATCTTGGCCTGCCGTTACATTTCCAGTGCAGACCGCAATTTTCTTGTCTTGTCGTACTGTGTGAAAGCTGCTGCGTCTGAGTCAAAGGAACTAAAGGAAGAGTGTTTTACTGCAGTTGTCATCACGTTGCCATACCATGAAACCAAAATAATGTTGCTGTAAAACATCACTTTGAACATAATCACTTTATTGATGATTGTACGGTAAAGTTATACTGGAGAAAAATGATTCCAGCCTTAAATCTTCTCAGGCACAGCGCTTTCCTGAATATCTCATATTTCTCTGTAGCATGAAAGTCGTATGTCATGATGTCATTAATTACATCTGGTGGCAGTGAATCCACAGATGGCGCGCTCCGTCCGGACAATTGATGAAGTTAGCAAGTTTGCATTCTCCTCCAGGCCAGTCATTTACACTCATTATCTTAAATTGCTCTGAAGTCAATAAGACGGCTCAGGACAAACATCTTTTTTGTTTTTTTTTTAATGCATAAACAATTCCCTGAAGCTGCTGCACGGTTAGCCTTTAAATGTTTCACAGGCAGGAGGAAATACTGCATTTTGCTTCAGCTCTGTTCATACACACACAGCCAGGTCGAGCATAGGTGTCAAGAGTGAAACAGAGTCTGGACCCACAAGCAGAAGCAAAAGTCAGTAGATACTGACAAACAGTTGCAGTAAAAGTTTTCATTAATCAAAAATGACATTGAAAAGGAAAGCACCTTGGCACAACCAAAACTAGAACTACAAACTAAAAATCATTAGATGAACTAGGAGAAAGTCTGAAAAGAAAAACTAAAAATGCTAGATTAACAAGGATAAACTATTTTAGACTATAAACAAAAGCCCAAGATCCACAAGGAACAAACCAATATTCACAGAGAAACCCACAGGCAACACAAAGAAACACAATAGAGTAAATACACGTGGAGGCACAGACAAAATGTCTGGCAAACAACATTCTGGCAACAGGAGCCTGAAGAACCCAGCCTTAAATATGGATAGCGATTAGATTAGATTCAGGTGTGCTATAATTTGTCTGAGAAAATAAAGCAACACAGCAAAACAGGAAACAGAACAATTTGTACACAAAATAAGGGTATTCACCGGAAATGTTACAACTGATGCTCATCGAGGATGTGTTTTCACATAAAACATCAATTTGTTTGTTGATGATGTTTGTCTGTTGTTAGGGTTAGATTATTTTTAACTTTATATTCTGTGTAGATTTCAGCTGCATGTCCCCAGAGTTTGACTTGGTAAGGCAATAAGCGGAACTACTTCTAGCCGCTTTAAAAGTATATTATTTTCTTTTATTTGCTGAAATACGTATTTATGATTAAGCATGCAAAGAATTACTTCTTTTAAACTTATTAATTTATTTATTGACTAACAACAGCCACTCATGTTAGCTTTTGGTAGAATATTTACAGTTACAGTATAAGCAAAGTGCTTCCTGCAAAATAAATTTCCACCTTTACCACACCAAGCTAAACACTTTAAACACATGAACATACTCACACACACACACACACACACAAGTTGATTTGCTTTGTGTTGCGGATTGTGGTTTTGTGCAGGACCCAAATGCAAAAGTCCACAGCAGGGTGAACAAAAATCTACCCTTTATTGGGCGAGCGAACAATCAATAACTGAAAACACTCCTCAAAGAGAAACAGGAGGAAACAACGGTGAGCAGGGTGATCCGGTGTCGTTGTGGAGAAGCACCTCTGCGAGAGTACAATCGGAAAAAGTGTTCTGAAAATCCACGCAGCGGGGTCCGTGGTGAGCCTTGGGGAGAGAGAGAAGTCGTGAGGTAAAAAGGCAGCTGAAGCTCGTAAATGCGCAGGTTTGCTTAGGTAAGTCACCACTTGCGATGCAAGACAATTCGACGTCGAGGAACAGGTGCTGAGGCCTTAAATGGATCATCAGATGATCATTGGCATCAGCTGCGCCTGTCCTCGGCAACGTCCTGGCTCACCACGTCCCCTGGTGGAGGAAAGGGAAAACAACAAGGACACAAACCCCCCCCGAAGCGCCAGAACCCTGACAGTACCCCCACCTTCAACGGACGCCTCCTGGCGTCCAACCAGGCTTCTTCGGGTGAGCCCAGTAGAAGTCGCGGAGCAACCTCTTGTCCAAGATGTAGCGCCGAAGAATCCACAACCTGTCCTCGGGACCGTAGCCCTCCCAGTCCACCAGGTACTGGAAACCTCGGCCTCGATGACAGACGTCCAGGATGCGCCAAACTGCGAAGGCCGGACCCCCTTCGAGCACCCGGAGAGAGGGTAGCAGGTGGAGGCGCACCGCCACCGCATTTACCATCTTGTCCACCTCGTACGGACCGACGAAGCGGGGCACCAGCTTTCTTGCCTCGACCTGGAGGGGAAGGTCCTTTCAGGACAGTCAAACCTTCTGGCCTGGGCGGTACAAGGGCACTGGGACCCTGTGGCGGTTTGCCTGCCTCTGGGTCTCCAGGGATGAGCGTTGCAAAGCAGAGTGGACCTGTTTCTACACGCCGCTGCAGCGGCACAGGTTCGCCCGCACAGAGGGGACCGCCACCTCGTCCTCCTGGAAATTAAAAAGGGGAGGCTGATAACCCAATGAAGCCATGAAAGGGGACATACCGGTACCGTCCGAGATCTGGGAGTTATGGGCGTATTCCGCCCAGGGCAGGAACAAGCTCCAGGATGCGGGGTTGCGGGCTGACACGCACCGGAGCATGTTCTCCAGGGTCTCGTTAGTCCTCTCCGTCTGGCCGTTGGATTACGCGGGAGGTAACCTGAGGAGCCCTGTCTGACACGATCTCAGACAGGATGCCATGGAGCCGGAAAACGTGGAGGACCAGGAGCACTCCCGTCTCCGCTGCTGACGGGAGCTTGGGCAGGGGCACGAAGTGGGCGGCCTTAGAGAAACGGTCGACAATCGTGAGAATGGTGGTGTGGCCATTGGAGGGAGGTAATCCGGTGACGAAGTCCACCGCGATGTGGGACCATGGGCGGTGGGGAATGGGCAGCGGTTTGAGCAGACCAGCGGGGGGTTGGTGACTGTTCTTCCCTTGAGCACAGACGGGGCAGGCGGCGATAAATGACCATACATCTCGGGTCAAGGAGGGTCACCAGACGTTGCCAGAGGAGGTGGAGAGTTCAGGAGAAGCTTCGTGTTGCGGGACCCCCGGGTGATAAGAGAGGGTGAAGTTGAACCGCCCGAGAAAGAGTGCCCACCGTGCCTGTCGGAAGTTCATCCGCTTCATGCTGCGCAGGTACTCCAGGTTCTTATGATCCGTCCACACCACGAACGGGAGCGCCGAGCCCTCCAGCCAGTGGCGCCACTCCTGTAACGCGAGCACCACCGCCAGCAGCTCACAGCTGTCCATGTCATAGTTTGCCTCAGCAGGGGAGAGGCGCCGGCTGAAGAAGGCGCAGGGGTGGAGTTTCTGGTCAGTGGGGTCCCGCTGGGAGAGAACCGCACCCACCCTGATGTCAATGAGCTGGCGGCTGGGGTCTGGGTGGAAGAGAATAGGGGCAGAGCAGAATAAAGCTTTTAGTTTTGAGAAGGCTGCTCCTGCCTCCTCGGGCCATGAAAAAGGTCTGAGGGTGGAGGTGAGACGGGTAAGAGGGGCTGTCACTCTACTGAAATCCGGGATGAACCTCCGGTAAAAATTAGCAAACCCCAGGAAGCGCTGGAGTTTTTTGCGGGAAGAGGGGGTTGGCCAGTCCGCCACAGCTCGAATCTTGGCGGGGTCCGGAGCGAGCTGGCCCTGCTGGACCACAAACCCCAGAAAGGTGACTGCGGGGGGCGTGGAACTCACACTTCTCCGCTTTAAAAAACAGTTGGTTCTCCAGGAGGCGCCGAAGGACGAGGCGGACGTGCTGGATGTGGTCCTCCAGGGACTCAGAAAAAATAAGAATATCATCAATGCAAACAAACACAAATTGTCCCGTAACACGTCGTTAACCAACGACTGGAAAACATTGGTCATTGGTCAAGCCAAAAGGCATAACTAAATATTCAAAATGCCCCAGAGGCGTGATAGAGGCGGTCTTACACTCGTCCCACTCGCGGATGCGGACGACTTGGTATGCATTTCTGAGATCCAGCTTGGTGAAGACACGTGCCTTATGCAGCGGGGAGAAAGCAGCGTCAATCAGAGGCAGGGTGTCACGGGTGTGGAAAAGGATCCAAGAGCAACACATTCCAACAGACAAAAGCTCTTTAATACACGGAGCGTCAAGGAACAGGAACAGACAATCTCGGGTCGGGAACAGAAGGCAGGCAGGTTTTCCGGGGAGCAGAGACAGAGGCAGGTCAGGTACAGGCAGGGTCGGTTCACAGTTCAAACAGGCAGAGAATAGTGCGGGAACGTGCAGGGTATTACTGGCAACGACCTGGCAAAGAGTCACTCAAAGTCCGGGGTTTATATATACTGGGGCTGATTGACTAACAAGCTGCCGGTGTGGCAGATTGGTGGGCGTAGCACCGGTGTCAGAAAGCGGGAAACCACCGGAGGCTGGCCAGTGACCGGGGTGCGTGCAGGTTGGCTGGAGTAGCAGGCGCGGCTGGTAAGGAGGCGTGTCGCCGTGGTGTACTGCAGGTGCGGTGAGGAGTAGTGGGAGGCACCGGTGGCAGACCGGGGGGCCGTGACACGGGATATTTATTCTTCACCGTGATGTCATTTAACGCCCGTTAGTCAATGCACGGCCATAGTGTGCCATCCTTTTTCCCCACAAAAAAAACAACCTGCGCCTACCGGTGAGGATGATGGGCGAATGAAGCCCGAGGCCAGCGACTCACCAATGTAGGCCTCCATCGCCTCTCGCTCCGGCCGTGACAGATTAAAGAGGCGACTGGAGGGAAGGGGTGCGCCGGGAAGAAGGTCGATCTTGCAGTCGTATGGGCGGTGTGGGGGGAGTGAGAGCGCGCGCCGCTTGCTGAATGCCTCCGCTAGGTCGTGGTACTGCTCAGGGACGTTTGACAGGTCGGTCGGCCGGGGGGTGGTGTGCGAGGAGGGCGACACCGCAGAACAGAGGTAGCGCGAGCGGTACGCTGCGCTCCAACCAGCCAGTAAGCCGCTCGCCCAGTTCAGCTGAGGGTTGTGGCAAGCGAGCCGGGGAAGCCCAAGGACTGCAGGAGCTGCAGAGGAGGGAATCAAAAACAGACAGATTTGCTCGGAGTGGTTACCTGAAATGATGAGGGTCAGCGCCTTGGTGCGACGGGAAACCGTGGCAATGGACCTGCCATTTAAGTCCAGAATTGTCCTGGGCGCCGGAAGAGCCTCGGTGGGAATGTGTGCCTGCCGTGCGAGGTCCTCATCAATGAAATTATCATTAGCACCCGAGTCGACCAGAAGGGATAAAGATAGGGACCCGTGAGTCCAGAGGAGGGTCCCGGGAAGCATCAGGCGTGAGGAAGGAGGGGGGCAGGAGGAGACAGCGCTCGCCAGCACTCCTGCATATGCCGACGAGCTCATTCTTTTGGGCGCACCAGACACGCAGGGCAGGAGGCGAGGAAGTGATCTGTCTGGCCGCAGTACAGACACGCCCCCGCTGCAACCCGCCGCTGTCTCTGGGCCGGACTGAGTCGAGCCCTCCCCAGCTGCATGGGCTTGCCCCCCACTGGGAGGGCCGCTGGGACTGGTGGTAGACTCATCGGTGCCGGACTGAACGGGAGAGGGCGGAGAGGACGCTCGATCCTGGTGACGCCCCCTGAAATAAGCATCCAGCTCCGAAGCGAGGGAGATGAGACTGCTCAGGTCCGCCGGATGACCGCGAAGCGCCACTGTGTCCCACAGCTGCTGGTTCAGGCCCCGGCGGAATACTCCCAGCAGCGGCGGGTCATTCAAGCCCGCCTCCACCGCCAACGTCCAAAATTCCACGGCGTACTCAGGTACTGTCCATGGGCCCTTCCGGATGGAAAGGAGACGGTCTGTGGCATCAGCCGCATAACTCGGCTGATCAAAAACCGCCTTAAGCTGCGTCTCCAGTTCGTCGTAGGTCAGTGTGCTAATCTGCTGTCGCATGCTCAGCGCTTGTGCCCATGTCAGAGCCGTCCCCCTCAGCAGGCCGATGACATAGTTAACTTGTCAGAGGAGAATGAGAGGGGACGCTGTTGAAAAACGAGGCTGCACTGCAGCAAAAAGCTGCGACACTTGCCCAGGTCCCCTCCGAAAGGCTCAGGGTCGCAGGCATGCGAATCCTTTACTGGTGGTGCGTGGGCGGAGGCTCCTACCTGGTCGGCTGAGGCGCCTGCAATTGCGGAGAGCTGCGAGGTTAGGTCTGCAATCTGCCGTGACAGGGCGTCAATGTGCTGCGGGTTCCTAGTGGTTCCTTCCATCAAGCTGTGGACCAGCTCCTCAAGGCGGCCAAGAAGTGAACCCTGTCCCGACAGGGCTTGCTGTGCTTTTGCTGGGTCCATCTTGGTCATATTATTCTGTTGCGGATTGTGGTTTTGTGCAGGACCCAAATGCAAAAGTCCACAGCAGGATGAACAAAAATCTACCCTTTATTGGGCGACTGAACAATCAATAACTGAAAACAAGAGAAAACAAAGAAGAGAAACAGGAGAAAACAACGGTGAGCAGGGTGATCTGGTCTCGTTGTGGAGACGCACCTCTGCGAGAGTCCAACCGGAAAAAGTGTTCTGAAAATCCACGCAGCGGGGTCCATGGTGAGCCTTGGGGAGAGAGAGAAGTCGTGAGGTGAAAAGGCAGCTGAAGCTCGTAAATGCACAGGTTTGCTCAGGTAAGTCACCACTTGCGATGCAAGACAATCCGATGCTGAGGAACAGGTGCTGAGGCCTTAAATGGATCGTCAGATGATCATTGGCATCAGCTGCGCCTGTCCTCGGCAACGTCCTGGCTCACCACGTCCCCTGGTGGAGGAAAGGGAAAACAACAAGGACACAAAAAAACCCGAAGCGCCAGAACCCTGACACTTTGATTGTTACAGCAAAGTTATTTGTACTCAGCTTTCACCTCAATAATTCCCAATTTTTGACCACATTGTAAACCTCTTATCTATGTCTGATAATCATGTTATATACTGATTTCGGTTTTAGACGGTATCAGTGTGTCAGTGAGGAGTCAGATTGTTTAACAAGGAAAAGAACAAACCTACAAAAGTGACGTTAAATGAAGTCAATAATTTCGCTGAAGTGGCTTCCGCCATATTTCTTTATCAATTACAAACTGTTGAACACTTACACCAGTCAAAATAATACTTTTTTTAAAAAAATGATGGTTTTGAGTTTCTGAGCATCAGAAAAGTCTCCTGGTACTGATTTTGAACAAAAAATGTAGCTGAAGCCAAATGGATGTACAATATATATCACAAAGGCTGTGGCCAGGCTGTGCAAATTCTCAGAAACACAACATTAACACACCAGGTGTTTTTAAGTATAATGTGTTATAGCTGGAATTCTTCTGCGACTGTGAACACCCCCTCCAGTTTGGAAGCAGCCGTGGCTGCGACAGCGGTGGAGTGCTGTAAAAAAGATGATGATGGTTTCCTCCGGTGCTCTCATAAGCTCCAGCCTCACCGAGATGCTGGTGGATTTAGTTGCTGCTGCAGGCGTAGTTGATGGTGATGTTTGTGTTATTTTAGATACAGCCCAAAAGTAGCATAATATCTATGGGGAGTCCATTTTAAAAAGATCCCACATGAGCAGGTCGAAGCAGCAGAGAAGTCACACCTACAACAAAGGAAGCAAACGATGGAATAAACTTGTGACTTCTACAAAAAGGTGATTTTAAAAGTCTGTGGTTCTTTTGTTTCTTAGGTAACGGAGACGAGGACGGGTCCTCTCGGTTGCAGTAATTACGACAGCTTGGATTCAGTCAGCTCGGTGCTGGTGCACAGCCCAGAAAATAAGATCCACCTGAAGGGTGAGTTGAACTCACACACACAAAAACACAAGCTCGCAGTGGTGTCACCTCCATCAGCACTCAGCTGGGCCCTCCAACCTCCTCCTCTGTGTAGTCGTTGACCAAGATGACCCTTTGTTTTACGCTGCAGTAGTTTATATGTCTGCTCTGCCCGAGTGCCTCTCGCTCTCATGGGAAATCTGTTATCCTACCAGACTGCAGATAGACCATGACTGGTCACACTGACCCCGGCCTCACCCCCCACCGGCTCAGCTACACCGGAACTCTCACTAAACAATACAAAAGCAGAAGTAATCCGTAGAGTTTGTGTGCTGTTGTAATGGAGGGGGGAGCATTGGAACAAAACCTTTTACCGTGTTTTTACCTCCTCCTCCTCTGTCTCCATCTAAATTCCACATTTGAGGATCTATTTGTTTTTCAATGAGTGAACCAAAACAAGAGAAGAGGAATCTTCATTGTTAAAGCAGAAGGGAATATGGTGAGAAAGTTTCAGCCCACAAAATATTCATGAGGTAATAAATTATTTAACATTGCGCTGAGATCAGCCATCGGCCTGGGATCAGGCTGCACTCACACTGCAACAGCAAACAGCCAGAACACATTTGGAAGGAACTAATCACCTCATGCATTAACCACCGCGTGTGAAAAAGGAAGGTATTTTTCTGATGCAGTGTCTGTGTCTAATTTCAACATGATGGCTCCGGGTTTGCATTTTGCAACATACCAAACTATTTTATAATTAAAATCAGCCAATGTCTGAGCTACAGGTAGTAGGGAAAGCAGACATAATTAGAACACATCCGTAATTATTCATAACTAAGGCAAAGGTCAAGCATCAAGCCCCTAGTCCAAAACATGAAAGTGCTGTTGAAGGTGATCATCAAAACTTTCGGCTGGACGTATGTCATATTAGCGTATTCTCATAAGCAATATCTTTGATTTTATGGTAAACCCTTCAATGGAACGATGGTTTAAAGGTAAGCAAAGCTGAGGAACCTGAGAAAAAGGTCTGAATGAATGAACCAGACTTTTTTTTAGTTGCAAAGAGCAACTAAACCTTGGAAAGATTAATTGTGGTAAACAGGCACTATTAGCAGACACATCTACTAGAATGAACCAGAATACTTAATGTCTAATTCACACTAACTCAGAGGGAACAAACAGACTTTAGAGATTTTCATATTTAACATTCTGCTGAGACACACAATCATTCTTTAACTTTGACTCTCTCTGTATTTTTTCTCTTTTTTCGTATCTCACAGATTGTTAAAAAAAAGAAAAAAATGATGTGAAATTGTAATTTCCACCTGCAGAAAATCACATTTCCAAGTGTTATTTTATTATTTTTTTAATAGAAAGACCTACAGAGTTAATGAGCTCTCCCTATAGCCATTTCTGAGGGACTGACATCAAACTAATGTGATTAAAACCATCATTTGGAAGAAAGAAGAAACAGCCAGGGTTCATCTTCTGTTGACTTCAATCTCATTTTGTTTGTAATGAGGAAGCACAATCAAAATGATGTCTTTGTGAGTGGCACTCATCCTCTGCAGTTCAGACTGCTCTTTTGTTTCATGCACCATAACCCTTGTTTGTTTCATTGGATTAGGATTGTCCTACACATGTACCACCAATTAGATTTAACCCAAACCTGGTGGGACTTGGAGACATGGACATCAAAGGGCTCATTAATAATTAAAGAACTTTAGTTTCTCCCGTCTTAGGTATCTGATGGCAAGTGAGGAAAAGGCTTTGATTAGCACCACCAATTGGCTATGTTATGGAATGTCCCAGACTGGTTGGATGTGTTAATCCCTCCAGTCAGTTCTGGCTTTGCCTTTGGGTCTATTCCTAGTCGAATATTCATGAAAACAAACGACACACAGAACATTCGGACTGATTTCTGAAGCTCATGTTGAAGCAGAGGACCAGTATCTACACTCAGATAAGGCTGAACCAGTCCAAATCTGGATTCTGCATCTGTGTGGTTCTTACCAAGGTGTGTGTGTGTGTGTGTGTGTGTGTGTGTGTGTGTGTGTGTGTGTGTGTGTGTGTGTGTGTGTGTGTGTGTGTGTGTGTGTGTGTACATGGTTTGTGGTTTAAATGTTCCATTTTAAATATGTTAAATAGTTGTTAAAAAAAAATGAAAAAACAAATTTAACTTTGTAAAACCTGAGCTGTAGTTGTAGTCACGTTCCACAGAGAAAGGTGCATTCATGGAAAGCACACTTGGTAGACTAGACTGGTAATGAAAAAGCGTTTTCAAGAAATATTAGTTAATTATCATCATCATGATGTGAAATACAGTCTTGTTCGCCAGATTTAACTAATTCCCAAGAGCATTTATCATATTAACTTAACTGTCTGCTATGGAATCTTTGATCACACTGATGGTTCACATTTTAAGTGGCAACGCAATTTGCACTCCCACCCAGCCTCAGTCAACCAAGGTGTACCCCAAGGTTCTGTGCTCGAGTCTCGTCTCTTTAACCTCTCCTCTTCATTTGGTCTGATGATCAAACAGGACCTCAGGTTCCCCTGATATATTAATAACACACCAGAGAGACTCTGGCATGCTTTCTGTAGACAGTACATTACATCCTATAATGTTTTTTTTTTTTTCAAATCAAACTTACTTTACTCTCACAGAATATCACTTTAAGTTTAACATTGATGGTATGTTCAGTGCACCCTAAAAACCATCATATATAAGAACATCCACACATTTTATATCCACAACAAACCCTCCAAACTCTGTCACGGACAAGTAGTTACACTCAAAACTGTGGGAAATTTCAGTGTAATATGGAGTGCAAAATGAAGGTGTTGTCATAAAAATAAACCTTTAGTAAGCTCTTCCGACTTCAGTACAATCATTTAAAAATATGATTTGCTGCAGCATAAGATAATGTACAACGTGATGATAGTATTGAAATATACTGTAACAATAAAACCACAGACTAGGAATCACTTGATGGCTCTGCAAGTCTGGAGGGTTCTTTCTTTCCCATCATCACGGTAGTAGAACGGAGGTTCTGCTCCCATTTCAGTAATGACCACAACCATCTGATAACTGGACTGTAACCAGTTCCTCATCAGTACTCATTTCATGTCTGGATGCTTCATGCTTCCTGTGGTGCAACTAATCTTATGATCAAATTGGCCTATATTACCTCAGAGAGGATGGCTCGGCTAATATAAAAGATATAAATAATATTTGCTTTCAGGATGCTACAAAGAAATGAGTCCGTTTGCCTCCCACATATGATGTCACACAATCCAAATGACTTCAGAGAACAAAGTGCAGCTCCTTTCTTCTATATTTTTTCTGGGTTTTGCCAGAAACAGTATCATTATTTGCTGATGACATTGATTTCTGGAAAACGGTGTAAAAACACTTCAAATGTATCGTTGGAACCCGGTTGGAATTCCATCAATAGCAGGAGTGGAGCAGAGCCTGGGGACAGATGCTGTACAACAGCTTTGCCCCTGTGGGGCGAGAGGTCTGTCAAATGCCCCCCACGGCTCTGGGCACTCACACAAACCAATCCTCAGCACACCACATGTCGCTTATCACAGAACATGGATTTATCAAGTGGTTTTTTTTGTTTTTTTTTTAATGTGCATCACACATTTAAACAACGTTCTCAGGAAAAGATAAAGGCTGTTCAATGCAGATTTCCGGTCAGGCCTTTTTCCAAACATTTCCCAAATAGTTTCCATGTTTGTGGGGTTTTTGTTTAATTAAAATTTGCAAAACAAAGGGTCATTTTTTAAAAAAGCATTTAAAATTTGTTTCATTTATTTTATCATCTGAAAGAAAAAACTCTTCATTCTTTCTTTTGAAAGAATTCTTGCAACTTATTTCCACAGAGATTTTAGAAAATGTGAGACATTTCTGCCATATTATTAAAATACTATGAGCTCTTATTTTAAAGCACAGAATATTTTGTATTTCCTGAAACCATCATTTCCACCTGACCTGGCAACAAGCCTCATTCTAAATTTCAAACATGTATAGGAACTGATATGTGACACAATGGCATGATTCATGCAGGCATGTAAATAACCAGGTTTGTCTGTATGTGTACACACAACATTCTGAATGTGATCAGAACTGAAATAAGACACTCGAGGAAGAGAGAAACTGAAGAGCAATAAGGAAGTTAAATGTTTGCAGTACTTAAACCACCTCAAGTAGGTCAGACTTGTATTGGCAGCTTCATGGCCGTGTTTTGCAGACACCCACTGCAGGCCCGAGTCTTTGTGAGGCAACACAAAATTATCATAAGGCTCCAAAAACTGCACGTCATCAAGGGTGAAGAATGGATGTGACAAGCCAGCGGAACATTCAAATGAATTTAAGACAGCTAGAAAGTTAGAAAAGTCCTTTATAGAAGAGCAAACTTGGCTCCTTGATGTTTACACTCACTCACACTGGTGCAAAGTGTGACTGTGGCCTACAGTCATCAGGGGTGTCTGAGTCTGAGTCTGAATCCCTCGTGTGAACCCTGGGAGGTTCCTGCATGGTTCCACTTCATTAAGCATGCTTCTCCTATGAACCAGGCAGACCTTTAGAATACAGCCATCATGATTTTGAGTGTTTGAGCTTCAGTTACTTCTTACTCTCTCTAGCTTACGTTTAATATGACTCTTGCATTTTATTCAAAAATTCTTTGCAAATGCACAATTTTTTGTGTTTGTTAACTATCACATGACAACAGCGACAACATTTACAGCAACATAAAAGGGAACGACCATGACAGAGAACTTTTAAAAAAAATATATAAAGTTACACAAAGTAAAACACAAGCAGAATATTGAATGGAAAGCAGATGGAAATAGAAAAAGTTTTTGCTTCTCAGTAGTTCTATTTAGAGTTTAGAATTTTGAGTTTTACGTACTTTAGTTTAGACTAAGATAGAAAAATAAATCTTGAATTGCTTTTTTACATTTAGATATTAAATAAAATTCCCTCTTTGAAGTGACAATTTTTGTGATTCTGGTATAAAATTACAAGTTTTCTTTGACGATAAGTCCAACTGAACTGAGCAAACTTTGATCAGATTCAGGCATAAAACTAAAGAAGCAGTCTGTAACCATTACTATCACAAATAGATTTGGGTAATTGACTTTTCAATATCATAGCTTTAGCTTTACTCATAGGTAAGACTTCTTGGAGTAGAAGGAGAACACACAGAACGATAAGAGTGAAGCTCACAGGGGGCTTTCGAGTGTCAAATTGCCTAAAATGGAAACTGTGGGTTCTGCTGGAGACTGAGCGAGAGAGAACAAAAACTACGGGCCTGCTATTGGTCCTCTACTTGGGTGACAGAAATTTTGTCCTGGGTGGAAGCAAAGCCTTATAGGTAATGACGTTAAAAGCCTCCATCAGCAGAAGACCCCCACAGTTTCCTCAAGGAACCTTGACTGGAAGATGGGATGATACCAAAGAGGGATGACAAAGAGCTTTTGTCACTGTTGTCAACCCAAATCTCAACGGATCTCTTTTATTTTTGCTCTCTTGATTCTTAAGCCGTTACCTCTGATCAGATGAATATTCTGGTGTGTTCCCATGAATCTCAGTCACATGATCAGATTAGCCTCATCACATTAGCATTAGAACAACAGTTACTCTGTGGTGAAATTTCACGTTGTTATATATTATTTAAATATAGAAAATCATCACAGTTTGGTAGCCTTGGACACCAGATGTTTTGCTTCATATATTTTTATTACATTCTGAGGTTGCAGCAATCTCAGCAGGATTTTACTAGAATTATAAAGGATTCTCTTTTGTGCTTTGAAAGAAATTAAAAAAGAAAAAAGAAAAAAGTTAGTTAGAGGCTTTAAAGATTTACAAAGCCAAAGGTCTCCTGAAATAAACGCTGGAGCCATCTCCGCAGCCTTGGCTCATCACACATCCTGCTGCAATCTTTCCATACACAAGGGTGTGGAAAAAAAACACTATAGCAACAGTAAGGATGAAGATTTAAACCTATAAAATAATTGGGTTGATTTTAAATAAATAAATAATAATAATAATAATAATAATAATAATAATAATAATAATAATAATAATAATAATAATAATAATAATAATAAATAAACATTTCCTGTACATTTCTAGTTTTTTTTTATCTATAAATGCTGGTGTTTTGGTGGCTGAGAGTTACTCAATTCATCTTTGGATGATACTTCACTCATGTAGAAAGAAGATCCTTTCATACATGCACTATAATTCCGACTTCACCAAGATGATGTTCAGATGAGCTGTGTGTAATTTGTTTAGTATTTAGTTTCTTGATTTTAACTGAGACTCCAGCCTTTGGTCCAAACACCCAATCTACTGCTTTAATGCATCAGGAGGTTGGACGGTAGGATGGATCAGGAGGTCATTTGTGAGTAAACGTGAACTTAACTTACTACCAAATATGTCTGACAGCTTTTGTTGGGGCAGGCTGAAATATCCTGACCGGTGCAGAGGATTCATATCTCTTTCTCCAAGCATCTGAACTACTTCCAGTCTCTTTAAACACATCTGATGCAGACGTTCTCCTCGTGTCTTCTCAGGCATGTGTGAACAGACAATTTGGAGAATCAAATTCCCAGGAGGCCAAAATAAACTTCAATTTCTTTTCAGTGTCACCAGGGTAATAATGAATCCATGGTTGTCACTACCGCAAGAATCAATCAGGCACATCAACGTGACCAGCTGCCCAAAACTGTGTTGATCCTCACTTTGTTGGCAAAACAGCCCTGACTCATTGAGGTCTTGACCCCACAGGATCCCTGCAGGTCTGCTGTGGTATCTGGCACCAAGGTGTTAGCAGCAGTTCCTTTTTGGATCAGACTTGTTTGCACATTCCATAAAGTCTCAGCTGGACTGAGATCTGGATAATATTTAGGCCAAATTAACACCTCAGACTTGTTACTGAGGTCCTCAAATATTCTTGAACCATTCTGATTTTGTGGCAGGATGAGGCCACAGCTCTCAAGGAATGTTATTTTAATGAGAGGCCTTCTCCCCTTGCTTGCATCAATCAGCCTTGGCCTCTGATCAACCCTCTTTGGAACACTTTTGATAGATACTGCTCAGTTAAAGCTCTGATCCAGTCATCACAGTTTGCCTCCTGTCAAACTCACCCAAATCCTCACGCTTGTGCCTTTTTCATCTTCCAATCATCATCAGCTTTAAGGACAAAATGTTCATTTGTGTCCTAAAACATGTGTGATGCCACAATAAAGAGACTCTCAAAGAGACTCTCACTTTTTTTAAACTAACCTTTTTCTAAACTCACCTGCAGAAGACTCAGGAAGGACTCCTGTGAGACGCTCACACCACTGCATCATCCACACACATCACTTCTGTGCAGCTATTACTTAAACATGCCAAACACGTCTACTTCTCCCCACATTTTGTTTGAAATATGTGAATTAATACAATTTTAAATTGCATATGTCACAGGCATTAAAACAAAAAAAAAATCCAAATTGATGCGAGAGTCTGTCTTCATTAGGTTGTCCTCATTTTTATTCTGCTTTTATTATATTATTGCAGTGATGAATATTCTCCGCACAAGGTTAAATGTCCAGCACTTAGTCATCGTTTCAAGAAAGAACATTAAGGAAAATGGTGATTGTACATTTCATAAAGTTTTAAACAGTGTAAGGGTCAAATAAAGAGCATCGGTATGAGACAACCTCAGAGCATCTACTGATTCAGGTGAATGTCATTCTGCTGATGGCTGATAATAGGAGGATATCTGAAATAGGATTATTAGAATATTATTGAACTATTTTTGCATGCTTAATCAGTGCACAGAAGCTATTCAAAACTTGTTCTTTTAGGCTTTTCCACAGTTACTTTGGAAACTTTATGGCAGCGACTGCTGCCGCTACAGTAAGGAGATGGATCTTTGCAGAGCCAGAAATGTCCACAGGAAAATTAGTTTAACTGCTTTCCAAATGTGACAGTGATTATAACTGAAGGATGGGAAAAGGCAGACAATGAGGTGGAAGAGAGACGGGCAAAAAATTGGAATGGCATTCGGTGAGAGGAAAAAGTGTTATTTAGCTGCCATCCAACGCAAAGAAACCCAGCCAGACTCGCAACTGGTACACAGAGAGACAAAAACCTCAAAGCACCTGCCAAACCACGCAAGAGGGAAACTGCAACTAATTACAGTTCTCTTTCCAAGCTATTGAAAGAGTAAATACCAAAGAAGACATGCATATTCATAGCAGGGCACAGTGGGGTTGACATGTTGTTGACAATCATCCAGATAGAGATGGCGAGGCGGGCAGACGGGAAGCTTTTGACACAACAAATTGATGATCATTAGACAGGAAAAGACACGTGGTCCATTCGGCACATTTAAGGAAGGCAGCAGGAGCTCAGCAAGTCAAGCCTTTCAAAAGCTGCCAGCTTCTTCCTAATGATGCTCTTTTAGCATTACACATGTGCTTTTGACTTTGCTTAATATGTACAATCACGGAGCCTCAGCACCATAATTACCATCATTTTGTATATTTGATATATTCACATTTAAATAATAAAAGCAGGGTAACTGAAACTTTAATATCACAAACTGTAGTATTTAAGGTTCAGTCTGTAAGTCAGTCTGTGGATTTTGAAGCCACAAATTAAATGAAGGTGGCAGAGATGAATTAGGAGTCTGAGCATGTGTGTCATGAGTCTCAGGCGCTTTTCAGTCTGACTTAGACTTCATAACAACATCTCACATGAAAAAACTGTACCCTGCATCTACCACTGCCTATGCAGATGCTTTAAATTATCCTACATCTTACAGCAAAACAATCAGAAATGTGGATATGTACATTTATCCAGGTGTTGCACCAAAACTTGATCCTTAACCTTGAGCTTGACCATCGCATGTTTTGGACAAAGACGGTTCCTCAAGCTCCTTCCTGCAGTGTGTGCAAATCGATACATATTTCTTTATATATTTCTTCTTTTTCTTGCCATTAAATGGAGAAGCTGAAGAATGTTTTCATTGCATAAAAAGTTTAACACAGCATCCAAAAAACAATCACCTGGCAGCTGTCACTCTTTTGACAGCTCTATTTTAGAAATTATCATAGGAATTTGAAAGTTTGGGCTGCATACGTACAGTATGATGTTGAATTGTTGAGTTGACACATTTGCACAGCTTCAGATTCAGTCACAGTACTGGTACATACTGCTCACATGTACAGGTTAATGTGATATCCAGACAAGATATCCTGACTGCTGATTAATGAAATAATAACATATATTTCAGACTAGCAGAAAGCTGCAATAAGCTTACAGAGCAGATATACACACAATCTTAATGGTTTTTGTCCTGAAATCTGGCAGGGCATGATGCAATTCTGTCAGTGCAGCAGACATCACAAGTGTCCCATTTGTCGTTTTGAGCGTGCCATCATCCAGCATGAAAAATAACAGGAGCTTGCAACTTAAGCATGCTAGTCAGCATCGGTTTCATGATTTACTCGAGCCACTGTGACAGGTCACAGCCTTTGCCTAAGACAGAAACACTTAGGGCAGAAATGTCATGAACAGAAACAGCAGATAATGTATGAATCTCGTTTGAATTTTATATCTATTTTACAGTGCTAATTTGGTTTTACAATGTTTTCAGCAACAGCTTTATGAAACAATTTATGAGACAATTGGACCAAAAATCCCATTGATTATTAATAGCTGTCTGCTTTTCCGTTGTAACTTCTCATGGAAACAGATGATGTGAAAGATTGGAGACATGACGGGCACTGGCAAACCCCAATCAGCATCTGAGTCATTACAATTATTTCAAGATTGGAAAGGGTGTGAGAGGAACGGTTCCAATCCTCTCATTCATTTAGTTTGTCTGGAGGTCTTCAGCAGCTGGCATAGTCCTCAGCCACACCCCCACCTCGTGAGCTTTTTAGGGGAGAAGTGGTAGAAAATGGGTGGATGGATGCATGGATGGATGATGGATGGATGGATGATGGATGGATCCACACAGATATGTGGAAATATATACTGTTCTCCACTATTCTTAACTCACTTTTCTTAGTCTGCAAATCAAATAAAGCAAAAAAATCGATTGCCAAGCATCTCAGGAGATACAAGAAATTTGCTTTCAGCTGTTGCTGTTAAATCCAGGATGTATGTAAAACATATTAAATATTCACATTGTGCAAAAAGCAATGAGAGAAAAAAATTGTGGTAGTGTAGAAAAGGCTGTTTTCTCTGCCGAGCCTCAGGATGCATTGGATGTTCATCTCAGTTCCTAGTGAGAGCCTAGTTCCCAGGAACTTGAAGGATTCTGCAGTTGAAAAGTCCACCATCATCTCCAAAGTCCTGAGTGGGTTCAGCTACAGGTTGTTCTGCCTGCCCCAAAGGACCTGCTCAAGTCAGGAGCTGAAGTTTAACATCACCATGCTCAGAGGTGCAGTCACTTTTGTAGAGCATGAAAAGCAGTTGGGACAGGACACAACCCTGGGGGAGCACCAGTGCTGACACTCCAGTTGCTGTCTCCTGCTGATCCACTGACAAATGGAAGGAGATACTTTAAGGTTAATTGGTCACTGTGAAAAAAATTGGCAATGCAGCATAAAGGGAATGAAGGCAATAAAGCGAAGAATGAGAGAGCTGACTGATTTTTGCTTCTGAACTTGCTTTTAACATCAATATTTTCGGATGATGTCATCGTCATTAAAGTGTCGTCATGCTCGTTGGCCTTTGAACTGTCATTGGAAGCTCTGCCACTTTATTTGTTTGTGCTCAGCAGCAATAATGTTTTGGGTTTTTTCCCTTTGGAAACGTAAGTTGAATGTTGGAATCTTTTATTTATTTAACTTACCTGTAACGATGAAATACACAGTTTTTGAAAAGACTTTCACAAATGAGCAAATTTGATTTCCTTTGATTTCATTTGTTACATGTTACCGTACTACAATAACAACAACATGCTGGTGACAGTATTCAAATCTTTAATTATGTAAAAATCTAATACTTTTTCTTCCTTTTCCAGGATTGCAAGATGTCCTGCCAGAATTCCTGCGTGGGCGTTTTGTTGAGGCAGCCCTCAGCTATGTGGCATGCAACTCAGAGGGCGAGTTGCTCTGTCGAAACAATGACTGCTGGTGCCATTGCTCACCCCGCTTCCCACAATGCAACTGTCCCTTTGCTGATATCAAGGTCATGGAAGAGAACCTGGAGAAGAGCAACCAGGCCTGGAGCAGCTTGAACCATGAGTTCATGGAGTCAGGTAAAGTCGCAGTCTGATTATTCTGGATTTCGATGTGCATCTGTTTCAGATTACACCAAAGTAACATATTTGTCCATTTCAATGAGGGTATATTCAACCTATCAGGAATTACAAGGCTAAGCGTGCAATGTCCACTTTCTACATTACAGATGTGAAATCAAGGACTCTTGCTATTGAATTCTTATCTTTCAGAATACATAGAAATAAAGAGGGAATGGAGGTGTATTCACACTAACTTTGTTTATGTATGTTGCAGTTTATTGTTTTGGGTTTTGTTTGCCTGAAGTAACTAAATAAGTATCAGCAAAGACAAGTTTACGGCTGGTAAACAGCTTGGAAACAAGCCGCCTTTAGGTTCAATAAAGATGAAAGTTGAAAACATTGATTCAGGCCGACTGTTTTTAATGAGCCTGTTAATGTCTCCTGTCTGATGCTTCTGCCAAACTAAACTCCTCAGCTGGGTTCCGAACTGCTGCTTTAGAATTATTACACCGTAGAGCAACAAGTAGATCCCGTTCATGGGTGATCCATTACCTGGTTCCCCACAGGAGTCAAAATGGAGTCTATGGAAGGGGTTTGTCAAGTAGTCTACGTTTTTATGAATAATAGAAAGCCTGCACCAGTACACATATCTCCTTGTCTGTAATGATTCAATTGGGTTTTTAGAACTAAAGCAAACAAGACTGACAGCTGCTAACATAGTTTGCAGTATGTGTTAGTATTTAAGACATTAGGACAATGATCTCATTTAACATCCTGAGACATTTACAGGTGATTGTTTAAGCAGCTGTGCTGGGAGTGTGACAGTAGTCAGTGGGCATTTATCACACTGGATGATGAAATAAGACAGAAACGGCTGGAAAAAGTTGTGCTTCTAAGTTATTTTCTGTGATCAGCCACCACTTGATGTATTCTCTTGGAGACAGAACCTCAATTGTTGAAGAAGTGCAGAAATACAACATAGTTTTTGAAATTCTGTTTTGACATTTGATCAAAATAAAGTACAAAATAAAAGTATTATAGAATACATTAATTTGGTCACATCTATTACACAGTAATACACTGTCTTTATAATAGTTTTGTTTTTGTTTTTTTAACCCACCCCGTTGCATTTTATTGCATTTTAAAATGCGGATTTAAGGATTTTACATGAGGCTCAGCTGAAGGAATGAACATGCGAGACACTGCTAGACTGAGGAGGTTCTGGCTTCGTAACAGCAGCTAAGAGAAGAGAACTGGATGTGTGGAAGAACATGTTCCAGCTTCAGGTTTGGCTGCTGGGCAGATGATAATTCAGAACTCTGCGCCAGGTCCAGCTGATTCTCAACAGCAGATTCCTGTTGTTATTGCTTTCATTGTTGGACTATATTTTGTTTAGTTTTGACTGGAAAATTAGCTGATAATACTGCTGAAATGACTTCTTGTATGTGTTAAATAATAACATGCAGATAAACTACTTAATGATGCTTTAATACACCGATGTTAAAACGGTAATTGTGTAATATCCCTGAGGTGATGTTGCACAAAAAATAGCGTGGCAAACAAAATGTGAGCTAGACTTACATAATAAATTTAAATGCATCTAAATGTGGACGCTGCCAAAAGAGCAAAAATCATTAAGTGCAGAACTTTGTGAAATATTGTTTGATTTGTAAAACATTTACTGCAACACAAGGGATTAATATTTTAAGTTTGCCCTGATGCAGCTCAGCAGCCCAGTAAATATTCCATCTTTTCTCAGCATTTTGGTGAAAACAAGCGCATGGTTAAAATGTGAGGAACAGGCATGATATACCTGCAATACAGGAAATGTTTCCATTTGTCGGTTCCTGCATTGACGCAGACGTGTGTGTGTGTGTGTGTGTGTGTGTGTGTGTGTGTGTGTGTGTGTGTGTGTGTGTGTGTGTGTGTGTGTGTGTGTGTGTGTGTGTGTGTACGGCTGCGGGTTGTCCAGCAGTATGTGACGTTATGAACATTCCTTACTACTGCACATTAAATCTTCACTGAAGAGCATTGAAAAGAAGACCCGTAACTGCTGAGGCTTTTGGTGCTGACATTACCTTTTCATGTCAGCAGCTTAACTTTGTGCTGTCTGTCAAAAACTGAACGAGGCCTTTAGGATGTCGAGAGGCTTGAGTGCCTGTGTAGTGAGCTGGAAATACCGAAGAAGGCAGTCGTTGACTTTGACATCCTCTAGCAAGCATCTTCAGGTTCTTCAAAGTTTCAACCCGTTTTAAAGAACACATCCACACAGTTAACCAAACTTATGCAGGGTAAATCGAAATGAAAGATTAATGCAGGAAGATGAGAGGAGGATAATCAACTGCAAATGGTGTTTGACTTTCACAGCTTTCCTTTTGGATCCTCTCTCATTATCACATTCACACATCCGTGGACTTTTAAAGTTGTTTTTGGCTTCGGGGGAACCTAAGAAGTTGGTGTGGATCTCATCTGCTGGGACTGGCTGATAAATTTGTTGTGGCGAGAGAAAGCAACTGCAAGCTTTGTGTGTGTGTGTGTGTGTGTGTGTGTGTGTGTGTGTGTGTGGGTGTGTGTGTGTGTGTGTGTGTGTGTGTGTACGACAGAGACGCAGAAAGGGATCCAGGAAGAGTACAAACCCAAGTATGCATCATTGTGTGAGGAGAAAGGAAAAAAAACCCTAACACTCAGTCAACTGCCATTTTCTCAACCCCTGTCCAGCAGCTGGAACCACACAGGAGCCATGAGCAAAAGGTCTCACCTCCTTTTCTGGAAAGGTTTCATTTTGAATGTATCACTGGTGGGTGTGAATAAGTTATAGATGGAACAGCATGCCTTTTGTGGTTGTGAAATTGGAAACAGAATCACCTTCAGAGGTCAGCATTAGACTCAGCACTGGTGTCTGTCTAGTGGCTTCTTAGAGGGCCCAGTCTCAACTCTCCACTGAGAAACACAGATGCTTTGTAGCATGTGGATGTTGTGTGTTCCCACGTCAAAGTGTGGGTTTGTCTTTTTTTAATGAAACATTCTAATATCAGCACTGATTGGAATGTGAACAAATCACAATAAGGTGTGGTTTTGATTTGTTATCATTAGCCACATATAGGGGGCAATATTAGGCCACATATTAGGGGCAGTGTCACTAGCCACATATAGGGGGCAGTATTTTATAAATTATGATTTAAAACTAATCTCTGATCCCAGAAAGAGGGAACTTTCTACCTATAACCTATATTCTCCTGTAATTCACACCTTAACCAAGTTTACACACTGGGACACTATGGTACCATGGCAAATTGTTGCGGCAGTATTGGACATTGTCTAATACTTCAACAAGCTAAGTCAGAAAACAGCCAATTAAGGCCATGGGTGAAAAATAAAGGTTGATGGTGGCCAATACCATTAATGTATTAATTTTATAGAAACTGACAGCAGGTAGAAATTAGCATGCTAGTTGCTATATCCTGTGTACAAGTTCAGCAGCGCTTCAGTGAACTGTGCTCATTCTTTTTCTAACAGTACAGTTTTAGAAGTTAATGATGCAGCCCAAGTCATGACTCAGGTGCCTCATAGACTTAGATGATAAACTTTAGCCAATGACATTATGGAATTCTGACATGGGGTTGAAATTACCATAACAGAGGTACTGAACACCCGATCATTATGTTGGACCTCTGCAATGTTACGTTGGCCAAATGGGGGGGGGTGATGGTATCTTTATGACCAACACGCGTGTCTCAGATGGTACAAAGAAGGTAACTAATGAGGACACTCATACATGAATCATATGGTGAAGCCTCTTAGTAATTGAGAGGTTGTCCCTGTTGCTAGGCTGGAAAGGAGGAAGTGCGCTTTCTCCTCCGAGAGACAGAGCGAGGAACGTCTTTGTGGTTTTCCTTCCAGAAAAAGATGTTTCTGTTTGATGTCGTGGATATATATTAAAACAGTTTTTTCTAGTCAGTGCACCTCGTGGTTTTGAGAACTGACCAATGGGATTGCGCGGCTAAAACCATTCATAGTATATGCAAATAAAACGTTATTGTGTCCAATATGTCGTGAAAAAAGCACGTCCATCCATCTGTCTGTCCGCCACCATGGAAGAGCTGGTCATGAGAGCCAGCAGCTTCTGTGAGATCAACCCCTTTTGCCGTCTAATTGTTATCAGGGACAAAAACCTGTAAGTCAGCAAGCTCCTCCTTAGACATTGGTTACTGTTATTGGTGAAAATTCTGCTCTGGAGGAAAACTTAAATCTTACCAAACAGAAGTAATAAAAACTCGTGACAGCTGCTGATTACTGTGAAAGATTTAATAGTGGGATTGCAATAAGAAAAATGTTTATATATATATATGTGTGTGTGTGTGTGTGTGTGTGTGTGTGTGTTTGTCTTATTAATAAGACAATAAGCCTTTTTCTGCTTTTGATAAAGCTGTTTGATTTCAACCTTTAATAAGATAATCGTGACGGACTCCCTCAACTTTTCAGAAGCAGATAGAGCATGCAGCTTCTCTCTGTTTTTATCCTCTAATCTTATCTTAACTCTTCTGTTTCATCTCACTGCTGTTTAGTTGTATGAAGCAGTACAAAGTGTGTAATTGTCTGTCTTCCTGCATTTATCCTTATTAAAAAGCCTCCCTGTGAGAGCTGGTACCTGGAACCACCCACCAAGAGTTCTGGCAATGACTGATCAGGACCCCAACACCGAACCCTCTGCCATGCTGGGTTGGGTTGGGTTGGATTGTTATCTTAGTCTAAGGGATTATTTTCCCTGTGGTTCAGGATTGTCAACTCTTTCCTCACTTTCTCCTTCAGTCTTGCTCATTTGTTTCTAGATGAGGCTGTTTCACACAAACAGCTTTATACTCTCTTTTTGTAATCTTTTTTTCCCTCCCTGTGTTTGAAATTGCTGTCAAATACTAACAAATACCATTTAGGGACAAGTTCGCCATGTCACTAGTTCTATTACAGAGATTCACATTGTAGCGTCAGTTGCTGCGTATCCATTTAGATGACGTGATGCTGCCAGTCACGATTATCTCATTTTATGGTCAGATATTACCTTTCACATTGCTCCTTGTGAAGTAGTGGGATGAGATGACATTGAATTGTTTTGGAATCACTTAAATTTGCATGAAGACCAAGTGCGATAGTTTTCAGGATGTTTGACAGTTAATCTGTCTGATTTTGCTTCCATGTCTCCTGGTAGATGGCACTGATTCCTGATGTATCCTTGATCTTCAGGGCTTGACTAAACAGAGTCATGAAAAGTGTAGATCTGAAAAGTTTGATGGAATGAATAGATGCAGAGTTTATCTCTCTTCATTATCCTCCTGTGCTTATATATCCTGAATCTATAACCTTCTCTGAAAACACTCCTCATGTCTCATCATTTGTTTCCTCCACGCATCAGTGAACTCTTTTCGATGCATCCTGTTTCAAACCATCCATCATCCATCCATCCATTCATACGCATATTGTGAAAATCTTTGTGGAACTCTGATGTCAGAAGACTTTCCATCAAACTCTTTGATGTCCAGTCTGACTCAACGATGCACCAAATCAATTTTAAATGTCACTGACTTTAATCTGAGATGTATTTCTTCAACTGGGGTCAAAGGTCACATTCTGCTGTGCAGGCCTTACAAACTCTTTAGGGATTGTCACACACTCAACAAAAGAACTGGTGGGATTTTGGAGGTCAAAGGTCACTGCAGCCTCCTCCCTCGTGAAGGTGGTGTCTCAGACTAGAAGCAGAAATCGCTCGGTATGTATGTCCTTGTTGGTCTAGCAACTGCTGTCTTTGGAACAGTATATTTTTCAACCCAGAAACTAATCAGAATGTGCGTCTGTACAGGAGTTTCCATAAAGCAGATGTTCCTCTACGTTTTCACACATAAAATAAAGGCGGCTGCTAATTAGCTGAGGACGAAACCGGCTTGTTTGGGCATAGATAAAAAAGGTTTGATCTTGTTTTGTACTTTTCCTTTGTGAAATTTTATAAGGTTTTGGTTTTGCTAAAATCTTTTTTTTCTTTTTCTGCATGTCTTAGTGCTGCTTTTGATTGGATACTTTCTTTTTGTTCAGCAGGGCAATAGCTAATTTGTAATTAAATTAATTCCTGTTAATTCAATTCTGTGCAGTTTTCAGGAATACGTGCCTAATATTGGGTGCTGTTCTTATCACTGACGCTCCATCTTTATGTGTTTTTTCTGGTCAATTATATTTTCTGTTCCATTTCCACTTGTAAATGCATTTTCTCTCCTTCTGACTAAGAAGTATGAGTGTGAACCACCATGATTTCACCTTTGAAATGTCTCAGAACTCTTTACTGAAGCATCACCAACATGCTTGGAAAAGAGCTGAGGAGGCGGTGGGGGGGTTATGACTTGACCGCTGGCAGTAGCAAAGCAGCACAGATGTCTGTGGAGGAGGATTTGGCGAGAGGGGGTGGGGAGGGCGGTGGATCATACAGAAACACGGAGGCGGAAAGACGCTGTGACGAGCCGACGGGTGCAGAGGTAGACTTTGATAACTGACAGTAATAATGGCGTCTGAGGAGAAGGGGAAGTTGGAAGAACATAAAATAAGTCATTTACATATCTTTTCCTTTAGTCATGAGACATTAGGGCTTATTTTAAATAACCGCGGGGCAAGTGCCTGGAGCTGACATTCCAGAGAGTGAGCAGCACTTCGAGTCTGTTTCCTGGTGAGACAAAGTGATGATGGGGGGCTGCGTAGCCTCACTACTGTTAAATCTGCTAAGCCTGGAAGGACAACGAGGATGCAGAAGAAGAGGCCGGAGGGGGAAGTGGGGACCAGGGGCCAAGGATGACATTGGACATGTACAAGTAGACAAGTACAGGTGCAGCAGAGAGTACAGATCGGTTATGTTCTGTTGCTCTTCCATTTATCTAGCGACTCAGAGCTACTTATAGATTAAACAATAAAAGAACAGTCACAGAATTTTGTTTGAAATGAAGGTTGCAGGACTTCATTTTCACTGGATGATTCAATTCTGGGACCCATGATTTTTCGTTACAATTGTTCACGAATCACGTTCATCTTTTCACCTCATTGTGCTGAAATATACCAGCAGTTTATGAATTTAGAACAACTGTGATAAAAAAAAGTCCTACAATTCAAAAAGGTCACCATCCTGATTGAAGAAAATTAGGATAATCCATCATACTTCCATCCATCATACAAACTACTTACGACTACTACTACTACTACTGCTATTACTACTACAACTATTACTACTGCTACAACTACAACTACTGCTGCTACTACTACTACTACAACTACTACTACTAATAATAATAATAATAGTAATAATAATAATAGTAATAATAATAATAGTAATAATAATCTGATGAAATTTTTGACAAAACCATATTGCGTTTTTAATCCACGATTCATGATTAAAAATTACTTTTTTAATCCAAGATATGTCTCTCTCTCTCTTTATCTCTCTCTCTCTCTCTCTCTCTCTCTCTCACACACACACACACACACACACACACACACACACACACACACATGCACGCACACACACTTGTACTTCTGTAGTTGTCAGGACTTTAAAATGCAAATGCAAATGCTGGGGAATGCATTATTTGCATTCTCCAGCCCCAAACCCCAACCATCCCAACTAACCCACTAAACAAACCTAAACCCAAATCTAACCCCAACCTTAAAACCAAGTCTGAACCCTCAAACTGCCACTTTGTTAGTAGAGTAGAGTATTTGGTAAGTTGCAGGTATAATAATGTGAGGGTGTGAACAGATTTTTTTCCATTTCTTGGACAACCTTAGGAAAACTGTTAATCCTGAAGGTAGAGATAAGAGACGGAGAGGTGCCATCTTCCCCTGGGGGCTTGCTTGGTCTGATAAACACTCTCTCATCGTCTCTCCTGTGTCACTTCCTAGTGAAGACTGACCACTTTGAAGTATACCTAAGACTACAGTCCTTTCATCATGTAACAGCTAACTGCTGCTACGAGTTGGAATTTCTCTGAAGGGTCCAATCTGTCAACTGATCTAAACCCAAGAGAGTCTGTTTATGGTATGATTTTTCACTGAGGTGGAGAGAAAGAGAGAGAGAGAGAGAGAGAGAGAGAGAGAGAGCTGATGAGGCACCAGAGACAAAGAATCATCGCTTTTAATTCACAATGCTGATCCACATTAATGAACGTGCTCTCTACTTCACAGAAACCTTTAATTAGACTCAGCCTGCAGGCAGCCAGTAGAAAACCAGTCTGTAAGGTGTTCCACCTACACCAGGTGCTGCTCAGTTCTCCATTGGACACTCAAACACTATTAGAGTTGGCTACAAGTGGATGTGAAGAGCATCTACATCTACTGGTACTGTCGATGTCAAGTTCTTTAAATTTTTTTCTAAGTCCTTTGGGATGAAATTCTAAAAGTCCTTTTGGAGAACTATCCAAGTATTTGAATCACACTGCATATATAAACAAGAAAAGTTGATATAGATGAGTCTAGAGTCCTCCATTCTATTAAGGAGGAATCTACAAACACAACAAAACATACAGCTGTTGCATGTGCCCCAGACAGTTGTGTTTCAGTTGTTACGCTTTAGAACTAGAGAAATCATCCATCTGTGAAACCAAGCTCAACTTTGATCATCTCTGATTCGGACAGAACCCAAATCTCCCTCAAAATGTGGGATGAGCATGAAACAAAGCAGCAACTTCTCAACTTTTGCTCATTTATCGTTGACATTTGTTGGTTTATTGTATATCTCTGTATTTCTTTGTTGTTTTGTTTTGGGTATAAAAGCAACTAGCACGCTCGTTCACCGGCTGCTTGTGGTTTTCTGACTGAGGTCAGTTCACAGGGAAACCTCTTACAGATCCAAGACCGTTTTTCCAGAAATAAAAAAAGTCGACACCATTATTACTATCAGTTATCAAAGTATCTGAAAGTTAATTTCCAAGAAGATGAACTTTAGAAAAATGTAGGCGATGCCATCGATTTCATCGATGTCATTAATAAACAGCTCATTAGCGGAGACGGCCAGTCGGTCTGGCCGTATGCAGCTGTGACTCACACAGGCGCAACATCAGCTTTGCGCTCACATTCTCGCACACAAACACATGGAAGCAAAAATTGTTAAGCTGGATCCTAATTGGGTCTCTGGAGATTCCCTGACACTTGATGCTTCTGTCCAGCTGGAAGGAACAGCAGACAGACACACTCTTAACAGTGTGGACAGTAAAGAATCAAAGGTCTGACTCAGCCAGAATGGGCTGATTAGATCTGTGCAGCTTTGGTCTTGAGCAGCAGATATCCAGTCAGTTCAGAGGACGGTCCGGAACTGGGTTTTGTCTCAGTCAGACCATCACACTGACTTCAGGTTTCTGCTGTTGTAGCGCAGATATTCCCGTTTCTTACCTCAGATGTCTTCTGGAATTAATGGAAGCAAATTTACTCTTTTATAGATGATTAAGTCATTAACAAATAAGACTTCTAACCCACTGGGGAATTTATAATATTAAAATCTTGTAAGGATTTATGTCATTCCATGCAAAGAAAAAAGGTATGATAAAAAAATGATAAAGTCTATGTTTAATACTTCAACGCAAGGCTAGGCCCCAGTAACCAGTGGCAACACTGGCCAAATCCCTTCCAGCAATCTCTGTCTTATTTCTTCTCTTAGTCAATCTCTTTTAATCTGTCTCTCCTTCTCCTGACCCTACATGTCCCAGCAGGGAGCACAGTAATTCCCAGTGCTTGAGCAGAGCCCAGTGCAGTCTCACTCACTCTGTTCTTCACTTTGCTCTCGGCTCCAAACAACTCACATCTTTGCAGGAAGGAGTCAAAATGTTCAATTTCACCATGATGGAGGCAGCTCTTTAGTTCAGTCAGTGATTAAGAACGATGTCCTATTTATGAAATGGAGAATTTTGAATAGTTTTGTATGTTTGCCTGAATTAATATGGCCGTCTGGAGTGTCTGTAGCACCTGCACACATTTCGGGTTACATTCACCGAATTAAAAATGCAGCCAGTGAATGTTATTTCAAAAACCCTGAAATTGCTCAGAAAGAATTTTGTTTCATGAGCTGCTGTTCAAAAACAGCAGAGGACGCTCATGCAGAAGGTGGTTTTCAGATTTTAATATTTTTTTAGATAGAAAATATTCTCCAGCAAACGAGGAGCTTTTGGAGAGGGAAGGATGAGTCTTGTCATATTTTTTGGACAGATAGACATTTGATTTAAGAATGTGTCTTTTGTTTTTGGTAAGTTTGAATTCATCAAAAAGTTAAAACAACATAAACAAATTAAGCCTGTTGTGGACTTCTGATGTGCGGTGATGATGTTGAGGATGAAGCGACTACTCTTTCACAGCCTGATTTGCAGATTTACATTTAAAAAGTCACATCGGTCCTTGGGGTTCCAAAAGATTTTAAAGCTTTTGGATTTGACTAAAATGTTACACATGAGCTTGACCAAAATGAGCTACAGGATGGAAACTGGGGACAGGTGATGTAGGCATCAACTGCTGCTTTCTGAACAGGAATTAGACAAATTTAGCAATTCCGACTATAGAAATGACAAAGTATATGTACAGCACAGATAACATGACAAATGTCAATGTTTACATTCTACGTTACTTTTATGTTTGAATGCAGAAACTTTCCTCAGCCTGTGGGAAAAGTAGGTCCAACGTGTTTAATCCATCATTAATGATACTGTAAATTGTGGCCTTTCTGCTGTTTACTTATCCACAAACATGACAGATATAAAAAGGGTGTTGCTGCTGCTGGTCAAACAGTGATGCTGCAATTGGTGAGTATTTGCAGCTCCAGTGGGTGCACTCCTAAAACCCATCTGCCTGCAGACACACATCTGGGCCTGTTTCTCTATCTCAGGTCCTTGGACTATTCAAGGGTAATTTCCCTTATTAGTAGAGCCATCAGACCCTGCAATGGCTTCCTCTCATTGTACAATGTCTGCATGCTAAGGAACGCCTGAAAGTGCTTCAGTGTGCGTGTGTCGTTATGACTGTGTCCTCTATTTCTCCTTAGTAACAGTGAGGCTACGGCAGGCTTTTTCTCCGGTTTCCATTTATTTATTTTATGCACAGGAGTTCTAATGTTCAGCTATTGACAGAGCACCATGAGTCGTTCATATAACTGAGGTACAATATTTATTTATGCAGTCTTATGTTCAGAGTTCTTTGAATGAGATGAAGGTGTCAGAGTGGTTTTGGTTCTTGTAAATGTTGACGTTAAACGAAACACTGTACGCTGGCTATATGCAGACATTCCTGAACATCTTTGATCCCTTTCAATGTCTGCTTGCCTGATTCTAAACATCACTTTTTTCACTATGACACTTGTTGTTTCGTGAACATGTGAGATACACCATAAAGGAAAACATGCTTTGGTTGATTGTGTTGATGTTAAAACAAAGGCATCAACATTTCACATCCCCATGTGTGAGTGCAGCTCTGACATTTGAGCTGCTGAATAAACGGATGAATAGACTTTTCTTCTCTCCCCAGCATTGTAATTGTCTCAAATGCACAGAAATCTGTGCTGTCTGACAGCAGCACCCCACATCTATCTCCCAAATACCCTCCAATTTATTCCCCCCACAGTGAAACCCTAAAAGACTGTGGGGGATAATACCACGCAATGTCACATTTTCCTCACAACATCTCAATCATGGTGAATGTCAGGGAGGAAACCTTTAGTAGCTGCTCTGAAAATGCCCTTTAACAACATCTTACTGCTCAACCAAAGCATGAAAGAAAAAAAAAAAAAGATTTCCATGGATGCAAAACATGTCATCTTCAGTAGAGCCTCACTATGACCACTCTGGTCAACATGCAGGGAGCTCCCAAAAAAAGGCGGTGGTGGTCCACACGGTGTGGAATATGAGTTAGTGATTGTTACTCATAACGCTGAATCAGGAAGAAAAACTGGCCAATTATCAAAGTAGCACCCGACAGTTCCCAAAATAAATATAGAAGAAAATAACAAACAGCAAGAAATTGATGTCCATAATCACGAATTGTTGAGGGCACATTGTAGAAGTGCAACAACAAAGAAAAGCTGAACAGAACCATCTCATGGGCACCCAGCCAGCAAACACTGTTTATCAGCGGTAGAAGCACCAGGAAGCGTGCAGATCTGTAGGTTTTGCCTTCAGCAGGTGTAGGCTTTAACAGGAAGCTCCCAGATCAATGTAGCACCTGAAGACTAGCACCGCTGAAAAGAACATACATGATCCTGCTTTCTTCAAAGATGAAGAGAAAACAGTGAGAACTAAACTTAATTTAATATGTTTCCTCTCTGTGGGAATCAGCTTTAAAGCTTACCTCCAGCTTTTAAGTTCGATGAAAATCATTATCCATTTCAGGTCTCTCGACGGGAGTCAGGAAGGTAGTTCATCTTTAAACTGTGATGCTAAAGGAGCAACGGAATCCTGAGGTGTTTGTTTCAACTGGAGTCATTCCAGTTTGACCTGGAGCATAATGCAGCATCGTGGTGAGAGTGCAGAGCTGCAATTTTACTCATGCAGACGGGAAGCATGCCAGCAGAGGCCTGAGGCTCCCTGCATGTGCCGGAGCTGAAAAGGACTCGGGAAGCAGACGAAGACTAATATAAAGCATGACACCAGATAACAATGTGCATTTCCTGTGGGAAGAATATAGTAAAATCAGGAGGAGGAGAGACCCAGCCCCATCACCTGACTAAGAACAAGCCGCAAAAGGAGCTGTTTTTTGGGGGTTTTTTTGTTTTTTTTTTGTAATTTCAATGAATTGTAGGTAAACCTTCCACTGACTCAAAGTCATTACTAAGAATTTTGACATTTCATACATTTTTCTAGGATTATAGCATTAACGTAGCATGACATCATTGTTGGAATTCAATCCCACAAAGAACATGTCAAACATCTGCTTCTTCAGGGTCATTAATGCCTCCTGATATAAGATAGATAGATAGATAGATAGATAGATAGATAGATAGATAGATAGATAGATAGATAGATAGATAGATAGATAGATAGATAGATAGCACCAGCCCTTATTCTTTGATTTTCCCTACATTAGATGCCTGCACACACATTTACTTGCTCAGCTAAAGCAATTTCCATTTCTCACTAAAGAGATGGGTTCTAACTGGAACACCACAAAACGTGTGTGAAACACATCATGTAAATCTGCCACAAAACTGTGTCCGCATTCTAAGTAGGGTTTTCTTCCTCTGATGTCAGGATTTTTCTAAATGTGTAACTTTTGTGGCTCTGCATAAATTCCCAATAATGTCTTTTCGCGGGAGAAAAACGATTGTCACTTGGTCGATTCCTCTTTCGGAGAAGGCTTGAGCGTAGCGACTGGGCCTGTGTGTTTAAATCAGAGCCGTTTAAAGGTGCTGACCTGTCAATGTAGAGGGCAAGATCTTCTCACAGTTGTTGTTATGAATCATTCATTGTTTAAGTTTGAGGGTCTTCAGTGTCGTACTGATTAGCGAAACTCAAGGGACACAGTTCAACACTCATCATATAAACAAACTAAAATATATTATGAGATATACTTTAATGCTTGTGCAGACATATCAACGTCTTTTCTACTTGGAGTACAAAATTCTAAAAATCCTCAAAAAAGAGAGGAAATATCCAAATCCTTTCCGAATGTGGAGATTGTTACCGACTTGTATATTGGTGTATGTGTTACATTCCCATCATCGTACACATATAATGTGTATTGAAATGACTTGTGTTCTAAGTCAGTACAGTCTTCCTAAAGTAGTGATACATTGATCTGAGAAGCAGTCGTTCCACTGAGCGTTGATGGATCCAACGTCAAACTTAACAGGAGTTTCTAATATGGATGATGAGTAAAGACTAGCATCAAAACCTTGTGTGTGTGTGTGTGTGTGTGTGTGTGTGTGTTTGTGTGTGTGTGTGTGTGTCTGTGTGTGTGTCCATGTGTGTGTCAGACTATTGTTGTGAACGGAGTCAGGACGGCATCTTTAATGTGACACTTTGAAGTGAGGGAAACGGCAGCACTCGACAGTTCTGGACCCCTGTTCTCCGCTCCCCGTTTCCCAGCCAGCTTTAATCGCCTGAAGACATCCCAGCTCCATCCGTATGTCTGTCATGTTTGTGACTGATTTAAAGACGCCGAGGAAGACGGAGGATTCTTGAAGTTGTTGTTCTGAGGACTCACATGGGATTTAATGAGAGGAACCAACTTAAGATGGAAGTGACAGAAAGGGGCACTGCATGGAAACAAGAGTGCGTTGTAAGCAGCGGTGTTCACTGCTGCACATGACAGGTGCTGGTAAACCCATCAGTTCCAATTCCGGTGGTGACAAAGACCCTGTGATGATGACTGCGTGCAGATGGCTTCCAGCTGATTGCTTCTGATAACAGATTTTAATCAGCATCCAAACCTGGAGACAACATGCAAAGAAAAAGGAATTAATGGCTGGACAGATTTATCTTATTGTTTGTTTCATTTAGTGTTTTTTTTGTGTGTGTGTGTGTGTGTGTGTTTTATTTAATCTTTATTTAAAAGTAAATTTATGATTTCCAGAAATATTACTCATTAATATATCTTGCACATTTATTCTGTGTACATCTTTTTTTTTTCTTTCTTTTTTTTTTGTATGGTAGGTACACTGAACTGCAAAATACACCATCACACATGATGTCCGTACCAGGATTTCACTGGGCTGGAACATGGAAGACAGATTTTGTTAAAGTTAAAGATTATTCAGCCAGATGGAAAATGCTAAAATCACTTCCCAAAGCAGGAAAACTGCTCTCTGTTCTGGAAAAAGCTCCTGACACATGAGAAGATTATTTTTTGTGTCAACAATTTGCAACAATCATTTATTTAAATTACAAAAAAGAAGCAAAATCTGGTGGTTTTGGCTTATTTCAGAGTCAGTGACCTTCCACCTTCCATGCTTGGCTTTCCAAATCCCAACTCAGACCTCTTACACACCTCCTGTCCTTGTAGGGAGCTGAAAGAACAGCCCTCAGCCAGCCAGTCACTTAGCTGTCGTCTCTACTTGATGATGTCATGAATCACTCGCTTGGAGCAAAGATGGAGATCTCAGGGCAGCGCAGTCACCCATTATGGAAAACAACTCCACCCCCCACACCCATGCCCTCTTAATCTGATGGATTTTGAGCAGCCAAATTGGCCATAAATTTTGGACATGGAGTCGTAAATGTCAAGAAAAGGGAGAAAAACAGAGAGACAAATTTGTCCAGGGTGATGGCGGAAATAATGATGAGCATGTTATAAAGGAGAGATGAATAGAAAGAGAGAAATATTAGGGTAGAATAATGCTAAAGGAGTGCTCAGTGCAGCTTTATAGAGAAAAGGCAGATTCTTTGAGAGAAAAGGTATATGAATAGGGGCACTGATGTAGAACAAGGAATAAAGGTGGATCCACAGAGTGTCTCCAGGAATCTGAGGTGCTATATGAACAGAAAGAATGTTGTGTTTATAGAAAAGATCGATATAATCCTCTCACATCTCACAATTGGGGGTTGCTGGCTGATTTTCTGCCCAGCCTTTAAATTTTATACTGGAGCTTGTTTCAAACCTGTGTTATGCCTCTGAACCGTGTTCAAAGCCTCTTGTTTTAGATCCAAACTCCAATGCTTTGGATCAGAACTACACAAGAGGGGTGTCAAAGGAGTGAGCAGGAAGTGCACGTGAGAGTTTAGTGGAAGCTGATTGGATCGCAATGTCATGTCATTGCAGTTAATTCTTTCATATGCTCAGCTCTTCTTCTGGCATGGTGAAGACAAGCGGTTAGCTGAGCTGTTTCCCTCTCCTCTGTGCAGCTGGAATGAAAGACAGAAAGAAAGAAAAGTTAAAATCAAAACTGGGCCGTGATCAGGGCCATCACTTTTAGGGGGACACAATTACTGGCTGCTTTTGACCTGAAGTCAGAAAAGGCTGAAAATTTAATGAGCTGCGGAGTTGTGAATATCTACGTGTGGGGAAAAAAAAAAAGATCCAACCTCAAAGGACTTTCTCCACTATAACAGTGACACAAGGACGTGTGATGGCAGCAGCAGCTTATGCAGCAGCCGTGGTAATGATTAAGGAATATCCCCAACTGTCAGGATATTAGACTCAAATTCAAATTTCATAGCACCAATCGTTATATTTTAAATTGCAATATGCCACACATTTAGCCCCTCTCATTTCCTCACTTCATTCACCCACAGAGGATAGAAATGACAGATTAATTCCAGGATCAGGGGTAATTGGAGCACCTTTTGAAATAAAGCCTCACCCCCCACCCCCCACCCCCCCAAAGAAGTAAAATGTTTGAACTAATTTTCAGTTCAGTGTAGCATTCCGGTGAAAACAGTAGAGGTGACACAAAACAAGCACTAAAAACAGCCCATGTGGAGAAGATAGTCAGTAATTACGAAGTTAATGTTGTGCTGCTAATTTAGCTCCATGTGAGCACCAACAGGAAGAGGTGAGGCAGGTGGAAAACCGAGGAAAATGAAGAAGGAGGCAAAGAGGTATATGTAAAAAGATGGAGACGGACCACTGAGTCATCTGGGATCACTGAACATTGTAATAGGCTTGAGTCTCATCACGCCTACTCAGCTCAGGTCGCTTTGGCTGCCAATTCCCTTCCCGTCTCCCTGCCAACAACAGCACATGGGAATACGGCTCTCCAGCACACAGCTAATCCTGGAAGGTCTTTCTGGGCTGGCCTCAGGAAAAGAAAGAAATAGCAGGTTTAAGTTTCCCAGAGGCATTGTACTGGGATAATACCAGTAGAAGGTAGAAGTACAGAGATCAAGAACAGAACGCTTTGGACAACCCAGCACGGGTCCAACACTCCGCTCAGATTTCAGTTTAGTCTCCAGCTAGTTGTTTTCATGTCCACACACACACAGACACA
>BJFM01000775.1:39938-61054 GCA_016586285.1 Arothron firmamentum | reverse complement strand
ACACACACACACACACACACACACACACACACACACACACACCAGTGGTTACTATCCACAAAGGAGCATAAATCTTTGTACACTGGAGTATTGTTGAGTTACGTCTTCTTTGATGGATGCATATTTTGACAGCTAGCAGAGAGATGATAATTAATGGTTGTGCATGTTAAAAATGACTTTGTATTGTTAACATCGTGCACCGATTTAAATGTCAGTGTATAAATGTGTACAATTGTTTGAGTGTAAATGGACTCACATCAATAATTGAAACTTGTGTTATATAAATGTGAAACCGCTCTGGTGAAGTCAGAGACCGTTTTTGAACAATGGAATTGATATTTTCTTCACATATTCCAGAGGTGAGGTCGAGACAGGGGACTGGGAAGTTTGCTGTCTTGTGAGGTTATCCTGAGGTCACTGATTTGCTGAATGGGAAGCCTTCTGAGTTCCTCCTGAGTCATGACAGTGTGATTTTGCGTTGTCCTCGATGACACACCTCTGTACTAGTGCAAAGACATTGAAATGAATTAAAGCCAACAGGAAACAATGATGATAATACACTGATAGATGAATGAAAGAAATTTTGGGCACTTTTCTGGGAAGATGAAGAGGCCTTCCTCCTTCAACCTTCCTTTTTAATCATTCTTTTCAAAGAATGATAAAGAAAGAATGATAGAATGGTCTTTCAATTCTTTCTCTCTTTTACCAGACAGTCTTCCATCCTTCATTTTCACTTCAAAAAATATTAATCTAATATTCTATCAGATTGTTTTTTGATTGTTTTAGTTACCTTAAATTTTATCCATTATCCATCCATCTATCCGTTATTTATATTTCCCAATAAATAAAGTCAAAGTACAAAGAAATGTATGAAATATCTAATCAGATTTGGAATGTTGATGATATTCTCAGCATAAAACCAAACACTGCGGCTGAAATGACTTTAGGAAAGACGGTAGCACAGAGGGATGAACAATTATTTCCCTTCAGTTGTGATTGAGAGAGCTTTGAAAAAAAAACACACCAGATATTCCACCTGTCGTGCAGGTCAAATGGGCCGTGAGGGTTTATGACCAGGTATATATTTTCCTTTACTTATATGGATCACGAACAAAGATCACCTTGCAAAAATGATACAAGTTATGATACAATATGAAGTAAATTCGGAGAAGTGACAACCAAAAATGATGTAGTTTGGCGGATCAATACAGCTCCACTGGTCTGTGCAGAGTCTGCAGTCTTTCTCTGCATAGTTAGAATTTTTAAGAAGCACATGCTGCGTCTCTGCAATGATCACAGAGGGCCCACAACGATGCAATCCCCACACACACCCCCATAAGCTATGCAGATGGGGTGATGTTACTTACACATTAATCTTTATGTATTTCACAGGCTGGAGTCTGTTGCAGGAGTCAGCAGGTGAGAGGGGAGTACACAGGTCACAGTCCATTACAGGACACACATCAGTCACTCACACACTCACACTTGGGGGCAATGAAGAGCCTCCAGTCAAACTAATGTGGATGGACGGGAAATCAAGTGGAGGATCTGAAGAAGTTTAGTATCCACAAGCAGCTCTTGGCAGCCACTAACAATCTAAGAGAATCATTGGATAACTAACATAGCCCTCTCTGTTTTTAATTCATTGCAATTTTTTACTCTGTATAGCTGCTCTCTTGGCCAGGCTTGCCTTGAAAATGAGGTCATTGAATCTCAACGGGACCAACCTGGTTAAATAAAGGCTTGATAAAAATTTTAAAAAAAAAGGAATCTGGTTTCCCTAAAGTTCCTGCACTGAGCATACTGAAGGTTCAATACTTTGCTCTTGTTGGATACAGGAGTTAATAATTGTGTGACAGCTTTAATTGATCACTTTACTGCCAACAGTCAGAACAAGGTTAAATCCATATATTGTGCAGTACTGTGGGAATCAATGAAGACATAATCACTAGGCTCAATTAAGTCCTGTTCTGGAAAATTGCTTCAATAGACCAAATATACACTCAAATATTTCCTAATCTGCTAAAAAATGGATTGTGTTATAGCCTTAATATGACCTAGCAATGGCCAGTGCAGTGGAGCCTTCATTTATGGTCATGCACCACATACGAGCGTGTTGACCAGGCATAGTGCCATCAGCAGCCTCATGTTTGATCCTTCAAATAAAAAAATGTATTTTAATGCTACATACGGATCCAAACTTGTGATTCATTCCATCCCTCTTTATAAGTCTGAACCTCCATCAGGAGTAGATGTTTTCTTTGTTTTTTTTAACCATGAAGCAAGATGTTGCTAACAATTTTGATTCTCCATTTACTTTAGATGAAATCAATCTCGCAATAAACATGCAAAATAACAAAGCTCCCGGCACCAATAGCCTTCCAGTTGAATGTTTCAAAAAGATTTACACCTGTGTGTGCACTGAATCTCTGCTTAATGGTTCTCAGCCATGCATTAAGATGAGTTTTCTAAAGCTGCTCTTGAAAAGACAACAGTCTGGTCCTCTGGTGTTCGTATATGCCAGTTTCGTTAATTCATGTGGATTCCAAGATCCTTGCTCAGTCTTAATTTCATCACTTTCTTCTTCCAGGAACAAAATAGATTTATATAAAAAGGTGTGAGCCATTTTATGTCTGCACTATGGAGGCGGGGCTTTAACACATTAATTACAATTAATTAATTACACACAAATAACCCTGCTAAAAAAAATGTTATTTAATCTCAGTTTGCACCCCAGACAACCTGGAGACACGACCGCACAAGCAAGGAGGCTACAAGCATGGAGGGATTGGATGAGACTACGCTGCTTGGACTGATGGACAGCAAGTCTCATTTTAAAAACTGCCTGTTGGAAGTCTTGATAAGAAAAAAATACCATCTGGATGCAAAGCACGTTGGAGCGGGCACAAAAACTGCCTGGTCCTGGTCTGAGTAGGAGCAAGCGGTGTCAGCAGGCGACACTGGACCAAATGACTGGACTAAGGGCTAAAATTTGTAAGTCGACATCTGACAAACTCACAAATTCACAGATGAAATGGGTGTCTCATAGGGCACTTTCAGTGGTAGAAGGTAAATGTTTAGAAAGCGTGCTACAAATTGTGACAGCAGATCTAGATTTTCAGCTGCTGTGCAGAAAGACTATTTCAAATAAAAGGCAGCAGCTTTATGACAATGAAAAGCAAGCCAACCACTGTGGAAAGTCAAATTTGTGGCTTTGACTAGGGATCACAGGACTTCCATAAGCGACTCATATTCAGTGTCACTGCACACATTAATGATTTCGCAGATGGAGATTAGGGGCAGTGGTGACTGGGGATGATCATCCATATGTGCAGGACACCAAATCCTTGTGACGGTAGAGGGAGGGGCAGAGGTGGGTGCTTGGAGCTGAGGTGTGAATAGCTGGGGGAGGTAAATTCTGTGCATAAAAGCTATGAACAGAACCAGTGTGAAAGGGCATCCCTTGCATATCCAACCCTCATTGGAAACGAGTCCGACTTACTGCCAGCGATACGGACCAAGCTCTGACACCAGTCTGCCAGGGAAAGGACAGAATCAGGGGGCCCGATACTCCATACTTCTGGAGAAACCCCCCCAGGACCACCAAGAGGGACCACCACCCTGTTCTGCCAATCACTGCCCCAGTGTCCACGCGATGTTGCAGAGTCATGTCAAACACAACAGCCCTTATTTACTTATTACCTATTTGGCTAAAGCATAAAATTTAACACCCATTCTATTGAGTTGTTAATCACTTAAAAAATGGTATAATGTAATAATCTGTTAATAAATTTTTATAGTTGCTCTATGCCCTGCATTACTGATATATGCTTCAGACCAAAATTTTGACCATGATATGGCTGTCTGAACCTTCTTTATGGCTGATCCCTCAGCCAACCATCTTTCCATGCTGCTCTTAATCTTCGTTGATCAGTTCTCCCTAGCATGCTCTCACCCTCTGTCCAACTCCTGCTGGCCTCAAAACCCCGGGGCACTCCTCTGCTCAGGGCACACTGCTCTTCTCGACACAGATTGAGTCTGGAATAAGATATACCAATGCTTGCTCAAACCAAAGCAGACTTCCAATCAGTCTCATCTGTAACTCTAGTTCTTTTTTCCAGTGTTTATTAATTCTATCCAGAGAGGTGTTTCTAGGCTGTGAGATTAAGATGTGCATTTTTGGGATGAGACCTTTCTTGTTTGTGGGAATTTCAGACTAAATAATTTAATTAGTTGGAGTATTGGGAAAAGGCAATATTTAATTTGTTTTAAACAGTTCAATGAAGTTACCAAAACATTGTTAATATAATGCCCTTTAAACTGATAAGTCGTAACCTCTCATAGACAAAGCTTGATCATTGTTAGGGAGGAGAAAGAGATGGTTATCATGGACAGGGTGTGAATAGATCAAACAAGGACTCCAAAGGTACCTTTGGATCAAAACCTAAATCAAAACCAGATTTTTAAAGTGGAAATGATCACAGGGTTAGGGTTAGCTCACTGCTGGTTGTCCACCTCTGCCAGAAAAAATATATTAAACTACATTAGACCACTTCATGCCTGGAGTCATTATTAACCTGCCAAAACACTGTCAATCTCAACACATGCTACTCACTCTCTATTGTTGTCTGCCTTATCCACTCTTTTTTTCCTGGATATCTGTAAAAACAAATAGTGACTCCTACTGAGCGATTCGTATCGTGGATAAACAGAATTTTCTCACACCATTGTTGAGGCCAAAACATCTGTTAGATCCAAATGTGTTTCTTGAAGAAATACACAACTGGCTTTTTTCCCTTGACAAAATAAGAAAACAACATTGAGTTTGATAGAATCTTTGAGTGCCCTTGAATTAAAGAAAGAAAAAGCATTCTCAGTTTTCAGTTGGAACACAGAATCTATATTAAACACTGAAAACTACTTGTTATTGTGTTTTCAAAGAAAGGAAAGTTTTGAGGAGGTAGAATAGAAGAAGTGAGGTACAAATCTGTTAATCAGAAATTTTCCACTGCATCTAATCAGTTCAAGTATAGGTATAAAAAGCACTGGCTATCACTGAAGCTGTGAGGTCCCTTGATGCTCACTGTCATGCCTTTTGTCTTTGCAGTGCTCTATTCTTGGGCTGGACTACCAGTCCTCCTGTGTTAGGTCCTTCTCACTGACAAGGTTCTCCTCCTTTTCAGACGTCCACTTTTATCGCTTGTTTAACAAAGAGAATAATGATTTGACGCCTGTTTTCTGTCACCCTCCCAAGTCTTTGCACTATGTCAACCGCATCTTCCATCTTTGTCACAAGATCAGGAGCAATTTTCCACTGGAGCTACCATAACATTTGCTCTTCTCGTTTACTCTTTCTTTTCTGCCTTTTAACCACAGATATAATCTTCTTTTGCAGCATTCTTTGCTCAGTATCCACGCTTTCATGTCATGATATCATGACATGAGCATTTCCATCTAAACTTTCATCTCGGAGTCTTTCATCTCGTCTGAGTTGAACTGCATCATTTTAGATATTGCCGCTAGCATTGTGCTATGCTGCTGACTACTAATTTTGTCTATGCAGTTTTCCAAACATTACCCAGTGAGTCGGTAGCCTTTGGCATAGCTTCCATTGATTTCGTTTCATCTGAAGACCTACATTTTGGTTTGTTCTCCATTTTTAGTTTTTCCTGGCGTATTTGTCAGTGTGATGTTGTTTTTGTCCTGGTTGTTGGGGCTAGAAGCCTCCGAAGCTGTAGCATAGCTAAACTCTCTGATTTTTAGCTTGTTTAAAAGGGAGAGATTTATTTATTTTTATGGGGTATAGTGTATCTGTCACATAATTCACCTTTTGATATTGTGGTTGTGGGTGAGATGTGCACTGTCACTTTAAGCACGGTGATCTCGGTGGTGACATTTGATTCAATGATTGGTATGTGGACGTATATGTGTATTTAAGCACTGTAAATAAACCATCGATGGTCATGTTGCTAACCAAGAAACTGGCTGAAGCTTCTCATTTTGGTGTTTCCCCACACTGGTGATCCTGACGTTTCCTGCAGTCTCGATTTGATTCAAGATGGTGAACGCGGTTGCTCTGAAGCTTCCCGAGTTTTGGGATCATCTGCCTCGGCTTGGTTTGTCCATGCGGAAGCGGAGTTAGCGCACTGGGACATTATGGTGGATTCTACCAGATACCATTATTTGGTGTCAGTGCTCAGCAGTACGATGGCAACGAGGGTGGTTGCAGTTTTAATAAACCCCCAGCAATGGATAAGTATGAGACGCTGAAAGCTCACTTATTTCAGACTTTCTGATGTTGAGCGAGCCAATCGTCTCTTTTCGTTGCAAGGGCTGGGAGATAGCAAGCCCACGGAATTTATGGACCATCACCTGTTCCTGAGGCAGTTACCAGCGTAAATACGTTATGGTCAACACAGCCATCACAGATTGCCGCCCGCTGGCAAAGGAGGCTTTTTTTTCTGGCTGGCCAACACCACGGTGCAACTTCCCCTGGCTTCTCCAGCTACGTCGCCTTAGTGCCTGGTTTCGTCCTGGTTCAGGATGCCACGGAGATCACTGCAGCAGCGTTGCCACCCTGCCAGCGCCAGGAGCAAGGTATGTGTTTCTATCATGCCAACTTCGGGCACTGGCTACAACAGGAGGCTGCTGTTTATTTGGGATTCTATTTCCAGACGCTGGTTTTTATGTGACAGCAGCGCAATGCGGAGTATCCTGCCGGCGTCACAATTGGATATTCTGGCTGGTACTCGCGGTCCTTCATTAGAGGCCGCCAACGGTAGACCTTTTTGAACCTTTGGCACCCGTGTTTCTGCTCAGCATTTTTTCAGTGGGACTTTATTATTGCAATGGCTTTTCCCATTTTGGGGGCATATTTTTTATGTGCCTGTGGTCTCCTGGTGGACACGAGGAACTGTCAGATTAATACCATTACCTTTTGTTCTTTAAGTTGTGCTCTGGATCATGTGGGCACTGTCGGGCTGTCCGCGATGCTTTCACAGGCAGATGTGTTTCATTGTCTGCTCGCAGAATTTCCAGCACTCATGCAGCCCACCTTCTCTTCTGCGATCACCAAGCATGGTGTGGAACACAACATTACCACCACAGGCCCGCCGATCCATGCGCACACATTGCCATTGCCAGGGAGGAATTTTCCAACATGGAGAGCCTATGGACTCTGTACTACATGATCTGCCTTTCCTTTTCGTCTACCTGGATGACATCTTGGTGGCAAGCATCTCCGTGGGTGAGCACCTGTCCCACCTCCGTACACTGTCTAAGCGTTTCAGCCGGCAAAGGCTGATCATCAACCCCACCAAGTGCCAGTTCGGTATGACTTCCATTGACTTTTTAGGTCATTGCCTCACAAAGGAGGGCGCGTCCCCCCTCCCGTCCAAGGTGCAGTCCATGTTGGATTTTCCAGTTTACGATCCCTGCAGGAGTTTGAGGGCATGATAAAATTTTACCATCACTTCTTTCCTGGAGCAGCATTAATCATGCACCCTCTCCGTGACGTTTTGAGAGGCTGGAAGCCAACATACAAGTTGGACCAGCCGGTGCCGCCATGCTTGCTCACCCGTCGCCTGCTGTACCCATCGCCATCACCACTGACACTTCGGATTATGTGGTGGATGCTGTGCATGAACAATGGTTTGATGGTACCTGGCAACATCTGGCTTTCTTCAGTCACCAGCTGTGCCCTGCCGAGTGTCAGTACAGCACTCTTGAATGGTAGCTGCTAGCTTTGTACCTGGCTGTTCGGCACTTTCGCTCTATGCTGGAGGGCCGGCCAATCACCACTTTCGTGGATCACAAACCTCTGATATTTGTCATCGTGGCAGACTGTCTCTCTCGGGCCCTGGCTGGCGCTGTTCATCTGGGACTGGATTATGCCCATATGGCTGTGGATCAGGCCACGGAGGTGCAGGCTCTCCAGTTTGCAGAGATGGGGCTCAAGCTGGGGCGCATTCCCTTCAGCGCTGAGGGTGTTGCTCTTTTCTGCGATGTTTTCCTTGGACTCCCAAGGCTGGTAGTTCCTGTGGCCTGGAAGCGGCGCATGTTCCCCATCCGGGTAGGAAGCCGTTGTAGTATCTGAAGCTATGTATCTATTCTCTGTAACTCTGTAAGAGTTCAGCTTGTTTTCCAGCTATGTATTCATTCTGTGCAGGCCTTAGAAATCTGTAAGACCTCGACCTGCTTACAGACATTCCAGAGCTGTGTGCAGGGTGTTCAATTTCTCCTGATGTCTGGATATGATATGGGCTCTATACGATATATGGTTGAGCTCTTCTCCTTTCTCCCTTTCAACAACAACTAGACCCTATATCATGTATATGTGGAGCTCAGAGAAGAATGTCCATACCATATAGGCTTGAGTTCAGAAAGGAATGTGTTTACTCAGTGGTATATAAGGCCGCAACTGGTGTAAGCTGAGTGGAGATCTGCACCATCAGGACCACGAGACCTCCCGCGGGCAGACTGCAGCGCCCGGTTTGGCCCGATTTGTTCTCTCCAAATAAACATCTATTCAACCCAAGTCGGTGTCTGTGAAGATTCCTTCCTCATCAACACATCTCGGCCATCAGCAGAAGAAATTCACCACACCGTCTCGGAGGCTGGTGCCATTGAGGTTTGTCTGGCGTGGACTGAAGAACGACATTTGTTTTGGAGCCCAGGGAGAAAGACTTTGTTGTTGACTTTGTGAGCAGGGCGGAGTGCATTTCTGTTGACCATCTTAAGCCCGCCTACCTACCTGGACTTAGATAGGCCTGTGAAGCTCGCACTACCTCCTTGACCTCCTTGTCGGGGTGGTCCTCCTGCCAGACCGGACACTCCAGAGAAACCACCATTGGTCCCTGCCCTTCCTGCAATCTGTCTCCTGCTGGGGCCCTTGTTCAGAGGACTCATTTTGGCCGGCTTATACGTCCACCTCTGCTTCATTGATCTGTGTTGTTTTTGCTTTTGGTGAATGTTGTTGCTAACCAAGAAACCGGCTGAAGCTTCTGATTTTGGCACTTCCCACAGGGGCTTCTTACTTTTGTTCATGTCTTTGTCATGGCATGGGTTTTTTCACTCATGCTCGCCATCTATCTATCTATCTATCTATCTCTGATCCCCAGGTTAGGTGCAAATTGGTGTGCGTGGTCCATGCAGCTGTGGTGCTTGTTAAGCACACCTGCTTCAAATTCCAATTCATTGCTCTATATATTCTCAGGCCACCCTGCTCTCGTTGCCAGGGTGTTTGTTTTTGTACCTGATATCCATGCCTGATTCCATGGTGAAAGTATTGAAAACTTCTTTCTTGTTCCCACGTTCTGGTTGGTATTCTAGTTTCTGCGCAAGCAGTGATTTTCTGTTTCATTTTCGGACTGAACCTTTTTCCAGTTTACCTGCTAAGGCAATGATTTTCTGTTGTACTTTTGGTCTTGACTCTTAATTAACTTTTTCCTGCAGTGCAGTGATTTTGTATTTATGTAGGTCTCTTGGATAAGTTATTATAGACTCTTTTATTTAAAACTTTCCTGTGTTGCTTCGATTCTTTCTCTGTTCTGGGCTTCTCTGAACCATTCCTGAACAGTCTTGGCCTGAGCTCACAATCAAAATGATATTGAAGTGGTATTTAATTCAACATATACTGTATTATGTCGGGACTCTGGGGGATGTGACTGCTTAGCATACCATCCAACCCAGAACTCTAAACAGCTGTAATCTACAGTACTTGTGTAGCTTACATGCAAGTGCAGGAGTCATGGTACAAAAAGACGCAGTTGTGATTAATGAAAATTTCGTATATGGCCAATCCCAGCGTACGAATCAGCCGGTCTTGATAAATGTGGCAGCGGAAAACAATCGCCATTAACATGTGATGTCCCTACATATTCATGTTCCAGAAGCCCCGCCCACTGAAAAATGGAGAGGAGAAACCTGAGAAAGAAACTAAACTTTTTCGAGCTGGAAGTTGATCCCCTCGAGTCTGAGGTGGAGGTTCAACAAGGATGTGCTGTTTGAAAGCATGAAAACTGGTGTAAAAGGAGCCCAGAAAAACGCTGTCTGGAGAACAATGACAGCGGCGGGAGCAGCGTCGACATGGACCAGCAGACGTATTGCTGCCATGACACAATAATGCGTGTGCACACACTGTTGAAACGATGCTGCTGCTCCATGGCAGGTTCACGAGTTATTAAATCTGTCAATTACCACGAAAAAACTGAAAACACTTACTTCGACAAAAGGGAAAAGATTGCTTAAAAAAACAAACAAAAAGAAAGAAATTAAGTCAGAAAAACAGAAATAATTACAGTGAACACTTGATATAACGCGGTTCACGTTCTGTCATCGAGAAAAATCCGTGAAACAACGAAGCCGCGAAAAGTGAACCGCGTTAGAGCGAGGGTTCACTGTACACTGAAAAACAAGCCAAACATGAATTTCTCAGGAAAAAAACAGGGTATGTTTTATCAGGTGAATGCAAAACGCTTCTGTGAAAAACAGATATATTTATTTTATTGAATGATATTTGTTTATGTTTTGATCTGTATAGATTTTGTGTCTGCCTCTGCTTAATGACCAATTTGAGGTTTGTTTAATCATTATGTTTACATTTTTTAAGATTTAGCTGTGCTGCACATCGAATCCACACTGACTCTAACTTGCGTACACGATATCAGATCTGACGTGAGATTTGAGTGGTTCGTACACTCACATCCAAATTGATAAATGCCAAACCTTGCGTGAAAACTACCATGCATGAGCAATTTTCTGCTGTACGTGCGGTTGATAAGTGAGGGCCATAGTCTCTGTCTGGGGCCTCCTATATACTGTATATTCATAATCTTGTAAAGAAGAGACCTAAGTCATCTGCAGAACAAATTGTGGGTTCAGATATTTACTACACTGCACTGTACTGCATAAAAAATTAAGTTCAAGCTGTGCTGTGTCAATACTGGTGCCTAAATGCGATGAGTACAAAATTATCGAGCGATCAAATGGGCATGTACATGGTGCATGACTAGCAGCCCTTTCCAGAAAAACATGATCCCTAAAGGACCAGGGAATCATCAAGGAAGGTCTTCTACCACTTTTCCCCTAGCGGCCTGGTTTGGTTTGACTCAGCAAGGTACAGCACTTGAGCCCAGCGCGTGAAGGCAAATACTTTTCCATCACAATTGAGCTGCCCGCTTGAGGGCATGTCATGTTGTAAATGCTGATGCAGGACCCGGCTCACTCAAATGCATGGCAATCACCTTTGGGACAAAATTTCTGAACTGTTAAAGCAGAACCAGATTATACAACTAATTAAAATGTTCTATATCTGATGCAGTGCATTAGCACCTGAAAAGAGTCTCCAAATCACAAGAAACTCGGGTCACACTTGTCGCGCTTCTACCAGAACCTGAATCTTTGGCAATATGCCTCAGGGAGTAGTTTGTACACTTTTAATACACTCGTCTTAACCATTGTACAGTCAGTGCAGTCAATAGTTGTCCCAGCCCCTCACGCCTGCCACATGCTCAAAAATCAAAAAGTTGCTCTCACTCAATTTGGGCACCAAAACACAAACTGCTGACAAAGTCATTTGGACTGGACTATCCCTCAGCCACATTTTTACCCATTTTACCTTCAACTGCAATCAATTGCAATCTTTCCCTTCCACTTCCAATCTAGCCATCTCTGTTTGTTGCCTCGATCTCTCCACAGTCAAGGCTTTGTTCATTTCAGCTTGCGGTCTCACTTGTTTCAACTATTTCTCCTTCTACTTTATCAACAACTACATTTCTTTTTGCTGATGAAAAGTTAAAAGAGAATCATTATCATAAAATCTCCCACACCCAACATAATAACTACTGACCAGAGCAAAATAACAGAAAAAATTTTGACCGTGTAACATGTCCAGGCAGATGCTTTTATTTTGTGTGTTTTTGGTTCTGTTTCCTGTGTTGCTGCTATTTTTACTCCTTGTGTCTTGGGCTAACTGTGCACACCTGAACCTAATTTGATCACTGTGGGTATTTAAGGCCAGGTCCCTCAGAGTCTTGTGCCAGAACATTTGCTTTTAGCCATTTTTGCTGTGTCTGCTGTGAGTTCCCTCAATTGTGTTTTCAAGTGATGGGCATGAAGCCTTTCATCAAATTGGGTCACTCCAACGCGACGCTTCTTGATGCTTCATTTGCTCTACTAGGTAATCTACTGGACAAACGATGTCTAACAGGCAAAAATATCAGTTGACATCAATTTGAAGTGTTATTTTGCAAAAAGCCTGTCAACGAAACTGTCACAAAATACGTATGTATTATATTTTGTCTGTGTTGGTGAGCATTATTATTTGAATAAAATATACAGCCATTATGGAAAATGGGAATTTTTTATTTATTTGTGCAACTTTGGCATATAGTCAGTGAATGTTGCTTAAAGTGACACATTATTTTTATTGGTTTCCAATTAAAAACAATTTCTCCACAGTAGCGGGCCTCAGGCAATTTCTTTTTTTGGACAAAATTTCTCCTGCTTTTGCAAACACCCATTCACAGGGCACAGACGAGGCAGGAATACTTAGAATTGTCACAGCTAATTTGTCGACTTTGGGGTAGACATATTTCTGCCTGTCCTAGTATTGGAGGGGGTCCTCCAGCCTTCCAATATTTGAGCCAGAAACCCCTTTTTCTTCCGAGATCTTGACAGTGGCATTGTTAAATGGCCCAAGAACAATCAGACACTTCGCAATGATGCTATATTCTTCAGAGGTAACAGGGGAGATGTCTGTTGTCAGACTTGCCAAAGCGGCACATACTGGCTCTCTTTGCTCATAGAATCTTTGTAGCATATTGTATGTGCTGTTCCAGCGCATTTTCACTTCTTGGATGAGTTTGAGCTTGGGCTTCCCCAATTGCTCTTGTACCACTGCAAGCCTCTCCCTAAAAATGCATTCATTAAATGGTCAAAGCAGCAGAACCTCAGACAAAACTAGCACCATTAAAGAAACTGTAATTGAGCCACAGAACTTACCTTCGCAGTGGTACTTCTCCTGAAATATCCCACCATCTTTCTTGACTTTGTCCGGATGACAGAGAGCTCAGGGGTGGGGTCAAGGGCCTTCTTAACTATAAGATTGAGTGTGTGGGCTACACATATGGCATGTTTCAGCCCGAGCTGCCTCGCACAAGCACCAATGTTAGTAGCCCCATCTATAACAAGGCATGTAACTTTATCTGTAATGGCCCATTCAGTCATGAGTGAAGCTTTGACCTGTGCAATGTTTTCTTCTGTAAGTGTTTTAGGGAAATGCTGCACTCCTAAAACAACTGCATTAAATTTGCTACTGTCATCTACAAAGTGGCAGGTGACAGCGAGATAGGCCTCTGTGTTAATTGATGTCCACGTATCCAATGTAAGACTCAAAGCAGCTGCCTTCTGAATGTTAGCCTTCTCCTTCTCCTTCAGCTACTGGTACCTGGCCTTCACCATGGCTTTCAGAACCTAAAGGAAAGAAAGAAATATTTTAGTGGTCAAAGTCCGGTAATTACTGGTTAATGGAAAACCTGTTATCAGAGTAAAAGCACAATTTTTAATGCTTATATATACAGTTACCTTCTTTGTGGGGAGAATATAGGTAGGGTTTATTGATTTCACAAATCTTTTAAACCTTTTATCCTCCGCAATGCTAAATGGCTGGGTGTCCTCTATCACCATGCTAACCAGGTCCTCATCTATTTGAGCTTTTTCTCCTGAGGAAAGAAAAATAAAAACAAAGCACAATATTGTTATATAATTTAGTCACATTGCCACATGCTATATTATCATTGCATGTTTGATGGATCACCTGGTGTTGGTACAAATTCACCATTGTCCTTATTCTCATGAAAAGCCCTGTAATGTCTCAGCATGGATGAGGTGTTGTTGACAGACACTTCACCTTGTACAAAAGTAAAGAGAACTAAAGATAAATCACATTGTGCAATCAATATAAATTGTGAAATAAAATCTGTAGAAATGACATACATACCTTGTTGGGAGAAATTAGATCAAAATGTTCCCACACCGGGGAAATTCTTTTGCTCTTTCTGGATGTCTCCATGTCAGTCACAAAAGTTTTGTTGATAATCAACAAGTTATCACACAATTCAGGGGATGCTTCCAAATAGATAGACTGAGGGGAATTTAGGACAGTGTAATGGTTTTAAATAACACATGAGAGTTGTGACGATTAGATACAATAATATCTGACAGGTATTCTCTTTTTGCCTCTTTAACAGTTTTCTGGCAGCACTGCAAACAGTCCTTAAAGATTTGAAATGAAACCTGTAGCTTGTCCTTCTTCCACCTGCGTTCAGCTTTGCGGCACTCCCGTCTAGCTGCATGAGGTCTGTCCCTCAACCAGGGCTCAAGTTTCACTTTAGGCTGCATGGTTTTTAGTGGAGCCACATAGTCCAATCTGGTTTGACAGGAGGAGTGAAACCAGGAACTGAGCTCCTCCGTGTCCGCAGACATTGAGTCAGGGGGAATGCAGAGCTGGTCAAATGAAGCAGTGAACTGACTGGCAGTGCAACAGAACAGTTAAAAGTCCGACGACGCTGAGCAAGAGCGCCAGATTTAACTGCAATACAGGAGAAGACAACTTCAAACAGCACAGGCATATGGTCAGAAAATACATTGTCACAGATCTCCAGGCTACACACAGAACCCGTGGGAGAGAACGAGATCTAACGTATGACCATGCTCATGTGTGGGATCAGACACGCACTTCACCATGTTAAGAGAGTCAATAAGGCAGTCCTTCACCAAAGGCTTATCAGGACAACACACATAAATGTTAAAATCCTCAACAAGGAGGACAAAATCTGAAAAGTCATTCACAATGTCCTTATTGGATTTGGGAGGTCTATAGCTGACAGCACACAGCACCTGATCAGGACTCACCTCAAATAAAGGGACTTTGAAGCTGGAGAATGAGGGTGACACTGTGCACTGCTTACATTTAAAGACATTTTTAAAAACAGTCGCCGTTCCTCCTCCACAGCCCGATGTCTGCGGAGAGTTAAAATAAAAGCAGTCCGGCGGTAAAAGCTCAACCAGAGCACTTGTATTCACCCTGTATCCAGGTCCTTGTCACACAGAGGAAGTCCAGGGCACGGAAGTGGAAGAAATTTTAGGTTGCTAATTATACCATTGCACACTTTCACGCTGAAAAAAAACCCAAAGTGTCACACAAAAACAGGCTGAACCTTTGTTAAACTTGGAAAATAACTCACGACCTCATCAAACCGAAAGGACTGATCATGACTTTTTTAAACCTTTCCCCTCTCTCACTGATTTCTTCCCATTTAATGTGACTGTTTATGTTTGGTGGCTTTGCTGGTGTATAAAAGCTGATATGGTTCATATGCTACCTTTTTAAAAAGTAATAATATATTATACCTTAAACTTTTGTGGTGGAAGTACTTCTTTCTGTTTGGAGTTTGCATATTCTTCCTGTGCATGTGTGGGTTTTCTCCAGGCACCCTGGTTTCCTCCCACAGTCCAGAGACAGGCTTGTTAGACACATGTGTCTTAACCTTTACAGTTGATCTGACCGCAGCTCCGTTAGCGAGAAGAAGATGCACACTGCACTCAGATGATGGGAAGTTTGCGTCCAGGAAGTTATCTCATCATTTGACTTTGTAGCTTACCGAATCATGAAATTACTTCTTGCACAAAAAAAAACAAAACAAAAAAAAAAACAGCCAGAGCTCATCTCGGCGAATACCAGCATTTTATAACAGTTTAATAAGACCACATGTGAACGTTAGTCAAAACAGTCCTTGCTAATTTCAGCAGCTTCACCACACACCCCTGTGTGTTGCTTACATTGGACTCAACTCACTAAAACGACAAAACAGTTGAACGGTTTCCTGAAGGCCATTGAAATTCATTGTAGAGTCTAGTCAGTTTCATCCATATAGAAGCCTATATGCCACATTTTAAATGAAAATGTTTAGGCCTGTATTAATTTATTTTTTAAATTGTTTATTTTTAATTGGCTTTTTCCTTGGTTGGTTTAAATGAAACAAAGAACACACTGGGTGAAACTGGCTGGCCTAGAACCACAATCCTTCAAATGGGAGCCACCAACCCTGTGCTGAAGGCCTCAAAATCTAATATTTATGCTCTGAAACCAATATTTATATAGCACCTTTCATACATTATGAATGCAATACAAAGTGCTTCTCAAATGACTACAGTGTTGCAGATACAGAAATAGTTTTTTTCTTCTTGCTGCTAATGCTTAGAACCAGGTTAGAACCGACTGGCAGATGGTCCCCAGGACCCCAGTGCCACGGGACCGGCTGCCCAAACTGATGCCTGACATAAAACAATGGCCAACAATTACCCAAATGTTACAAACAATCAACAACGGCAATTATAAACACACACGCATTGAGTTCAATAAATCATTTGTTCTATTTGAATGTCTGTTTGAATGTCTATTTGAATGTCTGTTTGTTTGAATGACTTGTTTGAACAGAAGCAAATGTCATTTAGAATTATCTGAAGTAGCTGCTGAAACTAAAATATGTACTATCCAAGAAGTGACCGTTTAAGCCAGAGTATCTTTCTGTATTTGTTGCTTCCTCCACAGAACTTGATGTCTCCCAAAGCTGTGGTCAGCACAAGAATGGTGTTGCCGCTCCGGCTGTGTGGAAGCAGCTTGATAGATGAGGCGATCGATCTCCGCTGTCTTTCTAGGCAAAATGGTGAAGCTGCTGCGTCCAAAGAGAGGGAAGAAACAAAACATTAGAGTGGCTGTAGATAGAGCTGTTGTTGTCAGTTCATTAAAAAAAAAAAAAAAAAAAAAAATTGTTTGTACGGAATAAATGTTCGCACAGCAGGAATGGATAAATGAGAGGACACCAGCCGGCCAAAACAGAAATAGTCTTTATTTTTTATTTTTTGCTCTTTCTTTCAGCCCTCAATGATCAGAGAAGCTAGAGTCTTCAATCAAACTAATGAGCATCCAATGTTGGTATAATAAAATTGTTTTAAAACTCAGACGACATATACAGAGTTTTTTCTTTCTCTTCCATAGTCATGGTCGTCTCAGATAAGATATTTGCTAAACAAGACGGCATTTAAATTGCGGGAGGCTCGAGACTGTTGCATTTGTTTTGTGACAGGCCCGGAATAGTCCAATTTCTTTGCAATAATTGGATATTTTGGATGAGTATAAATAAACGTTGCAGTTTTAATGAGGAGTCCTGCTGACACTTGAACACAACTACAGGAGGATAATGTGGGCATCTCCTCCCTCCTGTTCTTATCTTGGAAAAAGCAGCTGTATATGTTTACATATATGTTCTAATACATTTGGCTGATTTGTTGACACACACTTAACTCTGCAGTGCTGAGTGTGTGTGTGTGTGTGTGTGTGTGTGTGTGTGTGTGTGTGTGTGTGTGTGTGTGTGTGTGTGTGTGTGGGTGGGTGGGTGGGTGGGTGGGTGCGTGCGTGCGTGTGACTGCTGGGATACAGTCCAACACCTTCTGTGACCTTGATTAAGAATAAGCAAGAGTTAACAGAACAAAGATGAAAATCAGTTCAAACATATTATGTTGTGTAAAAACAGAAATAGCTATAGATTTATTACACAGTTGTAGCTGTAGATGCTGTACTATCGCGATTTTTAATGGGAGAAAATACCCTTAATATCTAGTTGGAATTAATCTCGAACGAAGATAATAAAAGTATGGTTCTTCCTCATATTTTCAATATTATCTCACTATTGTTAAATCCACGAGGCTCTGGCATAATGACACAATAGAGAGACGTCATGAAAAAAACTGTTGTGCTGTGAGCAACCGAGCAGAAGATGCACAGGGAACGGACTCACCATCACCATCTCCTGAGGACATACAGAGCAGGAAGAGGACAACAAGAATTGTCTTGAAAATAATGAAATAAAGGCAGGAGTGAACAGACCTCAGCTGGAGTGTGCTTCAGGTTACTGCAGATGTGGACCATCAACCTGGTGTTTGTTAATGGGAGCAATTCATGTTTAAGCTCAGAAAAAAAAATGGAGAATTCTGGGAGGGTCTCTGAGGAGGTTTAAAGGTATGTAAGTAGTGAGAGGGTGGAATCTCATTGGGCGTTTGCCAGCTTTAGGTGGTAAAAAGGCTGCTTCATCAAAGCCTGGTCAGCAGCTTTAAGGTTGATTTTCCTTTTTTCCACGTGATATTCACGTGGAAAAAAGGAAAATGGACTGACATGTGAAGTGCATGTCAGTCAGGTTTTACATTTACATTCTGGTATATTTATATTTATTACTTATTTTTATTTGTATGACTCAGTAACAGATGGTTTGATTCTGACAGACATGCCTCAAACTCTTGTTAGATGTTGGCTTGCCAACATTCAGAGATCATTTATAAACCATCAAAAAATTAATATTGTAGACACCAGTTCACTGTCTCTGACTGCCTGCCTGTCCAATTGTCTGTCTTGTATACTACAAAAGAATGACAAGCATCTGTAACAGTTGATCTGAAGGTAACTGGATAAATGGGTGAAGCACATGATGGAAATCAAGACTCCTGGCAACGAAGAGACACTTTGCAGTGTCATTTTGATTTCGATGATCGTTTGCTAACTACAAGCACCAGTATTAAATGATCACACAATAATAATAATATTCAATAGCCTGAAAAGTTCCTGCACAATCTCAGGCAACAGTTTTAATGAAAATTGTCGCAATTAAATTGCACAGTTAGTGATGTACTTGTTCCATAGTTTTGTAACTGAAAAGATTGCTCAGCAAAAGAGCTGACCTTGGAGACTGTTGAAAACGCCAGGTGAACGTCTCTGCAGCTGCATGCTGAGGGTCACCAGCAGGGATTTAGCTCACATAGAGTTCACTGGACCAATATCAACCTTATGGTCTGGCACCAGAGGTGCGAACGACTGTTCTTTTGGCTTTTCCATTGGAATTTTGTACAAATTTTGCTGCAATACTTTTTTATGATGCTGTTGAAGGCTGAAGGTGCACATTACAGAAGAGAAATACAAGATATAAATACAAATATCATATAATTTTAGGATTTTATGATGTATTTGAATGATACTACCTGAATAACCCATGAATAAAGCAAAAGGATATACAGTCTTCTTCTTTTCCTTTCGGCTTTTCCCTTTAGGGGTCACCACAGCGAATCATCTGCCTCCATCTCACCCTGCATCTTCTTCTGTCACACCAACTACCCTCATGTTGTCTTTCACCACATCCATAATCCTCCTCTTTGGTCTTCCTCTCTAGGCCTTCTGCCTGGCAGTTCCAACCTCAGCATCCTACTACCAATGTATTCAGTATCCCTCCTGTGTACATGTCCAAAGCATCTCAATCTAGCCTCTCTGACTTTGTCTCCAAAACAGCTTACATGTGCTGTCCCTCTGATGTACTTGTTCCTGATCCTGTCCATAAGGATATACAGTAACTAACTGATAGTTAGTTATTTATAGTGCATATTACACACGGCTGTTAATGTTAGGATCCGGCTCACTGGCCCCCTCCTGTGTGCATCCCGTGCCCTTTGTTCTCCCCTAGAGGGGGCTGTTCCCCCTGACTCCAGCAGTGAGCACACGGCTGTAGCTAATCAGCTCGTCAATGACTGATTTAGGGATGCTGGCAGCTTGTGCTCACTGCTGGATCGTTTTGCGTTGTTTGGTTGTTGTTGTGAGTTCTTGCAGTCTGTAGTGGAGCTTGTTCCTGCTCTGGTTGGGGTTGCTCTCGTTCCCGGACTATTCGTGCCTCACCTGCCGAGAGCTGCCTAAGCAAAGACCTCTTCGTTTCCCGTGGGTCTTGGATCCTGACTCCAAGTGTGTACCCGTCTTCCCCAAGACGCCACATTCCCCCTGAAGAGGAGCTTACGTGTTCAGGCCCCCGGACATTCTACTGTGGGACCTCCCCAGGAGTTTTTGAACTTTGACTCACGTTTGAATAGTTTTTTCCCTCCTGCTCTGAACCGCCTGCATTTGGGTCCTTTAAAAATCACCCAGAGACTCCTAACAGTTAATCTACCATGGTTTGGAAAATAAATAAATATCATGGTCAATAGCCTTGAGAACTCATTAATACACCCAAGGTAAGTAATCCATCTCCATCTGTTTTACAGGGATTTTCCTGACAGTTGCATCTTTCAGCAAAAAGCCATCATCTGCAGAGAACTTCCACAGAGGGTTCTTGTTACTAACGGTACAGAGCAGAGCAGGCAACAAGAACACACAAAACAGTCAAACAACATCTGGAGGTAGAACACAAGAGCAGCTGTGACTCACTCATACACACTCACAGGTATGTACAGCTCCAGCTGGGGAGTGTTCATGAAGACCATTGCAGCTCAGGAGGTTTCATCCTCCCCACAGCCTTTACTACAACCTGTCCACTGACAACGAGGAGCCTTTTATCTTTAGGTCAGACTAAATGTAAATGATGCATTCAACACGGTTTCAGGGTTGGCCTGTGGATGTTTGTTTTTAATTGGCTAACTCAGAACTTCTACAGCTGCCAGACACACTAACGGTACATTCAGATGCCATCAGGGATAATTAAAAACAGTTTTAGGCTCTGCACATTCGTCAATATGCCTGACATCTGGTACTGTTTATACTCTCCTATTTTCGTGGATTTTCAGACAGCTCAGTTTCCCATCAACCAGACTTGTTCTCAGAGATTTAATGATTTTATGCAACATTTTCACCACCAAAAAAAAAATGCAAACCATTAAGGGATGGTGGTGACAACCTGATTTGTCTGCTGTTGTGCTCCGTGAGGAATTCTCAGAGGTATTCCACACCCTCAGTCATATTATAACTAAGAGAGTAAGTTTTCAGAATAGTAAGAGTAAAAAGATGCCCTATATCTTAAGTCAATGGAATTTATGTTAGGTTCCTGCATGTTCGGGGGTTGTTTTGTTGTCCTCTTTGTCTTGTTTTTGTCCACTAAGGAGCGTCTGAGCCTTCGCTGGTGACAGGGCGTCGGATTGTCTCACCTGCAGAGTGGTACCAGGACATAGAGTAGATGTTTTCCTGTGTTTTTAGATTGCTTCTCACGAGTGTGTTTTTACTGTTTTTTACTGTTGCCATGTCCCCCCCCCCC
>BJFM01000775.1:0-30685 GCA_016586285.1 Arothron firmamentum | reverse complement strand
TTTTTTTTTTAATTAATTTTTTTTTTAATAATTTCAGGTGTGGTTTTTTTTGTTAATATTTTTTTCATTTCATCATTTTATATTATTTCAGAATAGTTGGGCTACCACCTTATCGTGGTGGAGGAGTTTGCATGTCTGAATGATCCGAGGATTCAGTTGTCTGGGGCTTTATGCCCTTGGTAGGGCCACCCATGGCAAACAGGTCCTAGGTGAGAGACCAGAGAAAGGGTAGCCCAAAAAAACTTCTTATGATGAGGAAAATAAATGGTCTTGAGTTTCCCTCACCTGGACGTGGGTCACCGGGGTCCCGACCTGGAGCCAGGCCTGGGGGTAGGGCACAATGGTGAGCGCCTGGTGACCAGACCTTTACTCATGGGGTCTGGTCAGGAACAGCCAGAAGAAGCAACATGGGCCCCTCTTCCCGTGGACTCACCACCTGCAGGAGGGGCCAAAGGGGTCGTGTGTGTTGGGTGGCAGCCGAAGGCGGGGACTTTGGCGGTCTGATTCCCGGCTGCAGAAGCTAGCTCTAGGGACGTGGAATCTCACCTCTCTGATGGGGAAGGAGCCTGAGCTGGTGCCCGAGGTTGAGAAGCTCTTACTATATATAGTTGGCCTCACCTCGATGCATAGCAAGGGCCCTGGAACCAGCCTTCTCGAGAGGGGTTGGACTCTCTTCTACTCTGGAGTAGCAATGGTGAGAGGCGATGGGCAGGGGTGGCAATTCTTGTTGCCCTCCATCTCAGTGCCTGTAAATTGGAGAATTTACCCCAGTGAACAAAAGGGTAGCCTCCCTCCGCCTTCAGGTGGGGGGACAGATCCTGACTGTTTTTTGTGCCTATGGCCCAAACAGCAGCTCAGTGTATCCACCCTTTTTGGAGTCCTTAGAGGGAGTGCTGGAGAGTACTCCTTCTTGGGGTTCCCTTGTCCACCTGGGTGACTTCAATGCTCACGTTGGCAGCAACAGTGAGACCTGGAGGGGTGTGATTGGGAGGAATGCCCCCCCACCCCGATCTAAACCCGAATGGTGTTCTGTTGTTGGACCTCTGTGCTCGTCACAGATTGTCCATGACAAACACCATGTTCAGGCATAAAGGTGTCCACGTGGGCACTTGGCATCAGGGCACCTTAGGCCGCAGTTCGATGATCGACTTTGTGGTTGTGTCATCGGATTTGCGGCCACATGTCCTGGACACCCTGGTGAAGAGAGGGGCGGAGCTGTCAACCGATCACCACCTGGTGATGAGTTGGCTCCGATGGTGGGGGAGGAAGCCGGACAGACCCGGCAGACCCAAACGTATTGTGAGAGTCTTGTTATGATTTGTGGTTGTTGAGGACGCAGACGCGTAACATGTCATAATTACTGTTTATTTTACAGCGAACGAAACGAAACGAAATAATTCAAAGTTCAACATAAAGTGCTCCACCGGAGGAAAAGCTTGAAACTAAACGGGAACCCGGCTACTTGCTGGGCTAGGGGCAGGAGGATCTCACTGCAGGCAGGCGACGGTAAACAACTCCTCTCACGGGATGCGGCTACCTCGGGAAAAAACAGGGAGAGTTAGTCCAAGAACAAGATTGGTAATCCACATGAAAGAAAGCGAGCCGCATGTTCTGCCCTCAGGAGACAGTACGATCCGACCCCGGTGTCCTCGTGGCAGCACCTTAAGAAGCCCCGCTGATGAGGACAAGGCACAGGTGTGCAACACCTGCTGGTATCAGGAACGCCACGCCCACTGCTGAAGAAGAACCAAAAAGAAAACAATGCAAACAACCCGGGCCAGCCGGTTCCTAAAAGGTCTGCTGGGAATGCCTGGCAGAGTCTCCTATCAGAAGGACTTTCAACTCCCACCTCCAGGAGGGCTTCGACCATGTCGACCATGGGGAGGCGCGGGACATTCTGAGTCTGAGTGGACCATGTTCCGTGGCGGCTGACTGGTGCTGTGGCCGCATGGTGGTCGGTGCCTGTTGTGGCGGCAACACCCGAACCCGCTGGTGGACACCGGCGGTGAGGGATGCCGTCAAGCTGAAGAAGGAGTCGTATCGGGCCTTTTTGGCCTGTGGGACTCCTGAGGCAGCAGACATGGACCGGCAGGCCAAGTGGACTGCGGCTACGGTGGTTGCCGAGACGAAGACCCGGGTGTGTGAAGAGTTCAGTGAGGTCATGGAGAACGACTTCCGGACATCTTCGAAAAGGTTCTGGACCACCATCCAGCGTCTGAGGAGGGGGAAGTGGTGCACTGTCGACATTGTGTATAATGACGATGGTATGCTGCTGACCTCAACTCAGGACGTTGTGGATCGGTGGAAGGAATACTTTGAAGACCTCCTCAATCCCACTGACGCACCTCCTGGTGAGGAGGCAGGGCGTGGGGCCTCGGGGGTGGATTCTCTTATGTCTGAGGCTGAGGTTACCGAGGTGGTCAAAAAACTCCTCAGTGGCAAGGCCCCAGGGGTGGATCAGATTTGCCCGGCTCTGGATATTGTCGGGCCATCGTGGTTGACATGACTCTGCAACATCACATGGACATTGGAGGCAGTGCCACTGGATTAGCAGACTGGGGCAGTGGTCCCTCTTTTTAAGAAGGGGGACCGGAGGGTGTGTTCCAACTATAGGGGGATCACACTCCTCAGCCTCCCTGGTAAGGTCTATTTAGGGGTTCTGGAGAGGAGGGTCCGCCGGATAGTTGAACCTTGGATTCAGGAGGAGCAATGTGGTTTTCGTCCTGGATGTGGAACTGTGGACCAGCTCTACACCCTCAGCAGGGTCCTTGAGGGTGCGTGGGAGTTTGTCCAACCAGTCCACATGTGTTTTGTGGTTTTGGAGAAGGCATTCGACCGTGTCCCTCGGGGAGTCCTGTGGGGTGTTCTCCGGGAGTATGGGGTGTCGGGCCCCCTGATACGGGCCGTCTGCTCTTTGTATGAGTGGTGTCACAGCTTGGTCCGCATTGCCGGTAGTAAGTCGAACTCGTTTCCAGTGAGGGTTGGACTCCGCCAGGGCCTCTGTCACCGATTCTGTTCATAACTTTTTTTATTTTAATGTGAACTCTGCACCGGTCCGTTGTGGTGAAGAGAGAGCTGAGCCAAAAGGCAAAGCTCTCGATTTACCAGTCGATCTTCGTTCCTACCCTCACCTATGGTCATGAGCTTTGGGTAATGACTGAAAGAACGAGATCACGGGTACAAGCGGCCAAAATGAGCTTCCTTTGCAGGGTGGATGGGCTCTCCCTTAGAGATAGGGTGAGAAGCTCTGCCATTCGGGAGGAGCTCGGAGTAGAGCTGCTGCTCCTCTGCGTCGAGAGGAGCCAGATGAGGTGGCTCGGGCATCTAGTTAGGATGCCTCCCTGGTGAGGTGTTCAGGGCACATCTCACTGATAGGAGCCCCCTGGGAAGACCCAGAACACACTGGAGAGACTATGTCTCTCAGCTGGCCTGGAAACGCCTGGAGATCCCCCCGGAGGAGCTGGATGAAGTAGCTGGGAAGAGGGAAGTCTGGGCCTCCCTGTTTAGGCTGCTGCGCCCGGGACCCGACCCCAGATAAGCGGAAGAAAATGGATGGATGGATGAATAGTTTTAAAAGAAAAAAACATTACAAACCACATTAAAAATCTAAATCACCCAACCCTAACCCAACATTTAAAATGAGTTTCTCTGAGGAACCCATTTTAGTTATGGCCAGCCTGGGCTGGGGTGACCTTCCAGTGGCAGGGATGGACCGTGCAAGCCCCACCTTTAATAGACGGGTTCAGATCTTTCCTCCCAACCTAACCTAAACCCAACTCTAACCTGAACCATCAAACTGAGTCTGAACACTCAAACAGACTTTTGACGTGGTTAGAACCAGCCACAATTTCCTCACTTTTCCAGCGAATGTTCTGGCACTATGTTCCATGTAGAAGAACACACACACACACACACTAACACACACACACACACACAGAGACACACACACAAACACACACTTGTACTTCTATCTTTGTGAGGACTTTTATAGGCATACAGTATTACCCAGTTCCAAAGCCTAAACATCCCAACCAACCCTTTGACCCTGACCCTTAAAAAAGAGCAAGAGCAAGAAAAAAAACACATTAACAGTATGTAGTGTTGTGTCAATACTGATGACCTTTCATGTGAACCGGAATATTTCTGTGTAAATTTAATGCAAATAGTCCAAATTTACAGTCAAACTACTTAACAATCAGTATTACATCAATCAAATATCATATGAAATCAGCGTTCTTTTCAGATATTCTTGAATCAACTTCACAACCACTATACCCTGAGTGTCACAGAGATAAAACACTAATGGAAGCATAAAACGATGTGGTACTTATACAATCGTCAAAAGTACAATAGCCACGACAAGCATGTTAATTTAGAGCTGTTGACCTCTTGGCTACTTCCAAAGTACCGCTACTTGTGCTGTTAGTTAGTAGTGGGTTATCTCTCATTCTAGTCCTGAGTTGAAAGCAGGTTATCCACAGGTATCTCAATACTGATTTTACTGCAGATCAACACTGAAATCACTGTCATCCTTCAGAGCAAAGGTCTTCCTTAAGACCTTAGTGCTCATGGTCAGCAGTGTAAACAATCTACCAGGTGTTCAGTGGCATTCAGTCACCTCGGTTTTAGTGAACACTCATTCATTCGGTTTCACAATGTGCTGTAAATGGTGTTCTGGAAGACAAACGTTTTGGTGAGGCCTGACTCAACATCACCAGAGGTCTGAAGAAATGTTCCTCTGCACTCATACTGGGCACTCTGCCAACAAATACTGCTATTTCTATTTTAGCTGTCTTCTCTGTAAAGCCACAGATGCTGCAGTGTGTATAATCTTCAGAAAACCTGTGGTCGTAAATGACCATTATAGAAAGAATTATGTTGCTTGTGATGGAAGAATGTAGGCATAAAGGAAATAAAAGACCAATCCTCTTTAAAAGAAGGCTCTTGTCTGTATTATATATTGTCTATATTGTACCCCCCTAATCCTTCTGCATACGTCCTTCTAACATTGAAATGGTGAAGGGCAGCTGTGCCGGAAGCAATTTTTAACCAGAATTTCAATTCAAATCTGATCATATAGAAACATATAACATGGACCCAATGATTTCACATCATCCTGTTCTGGTACAGGTTAATGACATATGTAAAGATTTTGCTAAGGCCTATCCAGACAAACATATTCATAATGATAGAACTTTTTTCTTTAGAACAGAGATGATGTAGAGGGAAAAAATATAAAATAACCAAAGCATCAAAAACTATAAAGAATATAAAGGATCACTTTGATCCCCAGTTTGATCCCCAACAAGACTGCTGACATGATAGCAGATTTATATTGTTTTTGCTGGAATATGATAATTTAGTATCTTTGCTTGTGTGGGTGTATTATGAGTTCATATTGTCTTGGATGACACCCAGATTGACAGCTCCTGCAAACCTAACTCTTCTCTTCCACCCTCTACCCTCAACAGCCGTTTAGCTGAAATTAAATCCTGGTTCACTTCAAACTTTCTTAAACTTAAGAGTGATAAAATGGAATTCCTTCTTGGTACCAAATCTATCTAATCCAAATTTGACATATCTTATTATTTGATTTAATCTATCTGTCCTTTCGCTTGTTCCGAATAACTGCTATTCCATTCTTATCACACTAGCTTGAATACTGTAACATTAACTCCTTTAGCTATATAGCATTCCCAACCACCTTATGTTGTGCAAAATATGAGAACTTAGGAATTTGTTTGAACAGTTTTATGAAAAAAAACTTTGATTTCAGCCGCTCTGCTCCCCACTTGCCCCCATTTTCAAATGGATATAAAGACCAATTGTCTGTGAAGGTTCTCATTCATCCAGGTCATAGTTATCCAAGGTTAGATTTTGTAGGCAACTGGACAAAAGTCCGGTTGCCTAAGACTAATTCTTTCACTAGAGATATTAGATAAATTCTTCCAGGGTAGGAGATGTTCGATAGAAGACTGCCGTAGCCATAGATACCCAAAGCAGAAGACCCACAGTCCAATCATGTCTTTTACGAGATGGAAGTGACAGGGTCATGTCTTTATTCTAAACCCCTGCTAGGACATGATGACTGGAGTGTCAACAGATAGGTTGGCGGTTGAACATTTGAGGAAAAGATGAATCTGTTAGAGGACTGTAGATCTTCAGCCATATGTGGTCCAAAGCTATGAAGGGAATTGAATTAGGGTAAGTGAATCTGTTTGTACAGAAATGAGTATCCTGGGTATGTGTCCCAGCTATAGTCTCTGTCTCTGCTCTGGACATGTCCAAACCATCTCATTCTGGCCTCTCCAGCTTTACCACCAGAATATCCAACATGTGCTGTCTGTGATATTCTGATTCCTGATCCTCTCCATCCTCATTCCTCCCAAAGAGAACCTTAACATCTCTGCCATCTCCAACACTGCCTACTGTATTTTCCTCAGTGTCTCTGCCTCCAAACCAAATACCTTTCATGGTCTAGGTCCCATCTTCTATAACTTTATTCTTACTGACACCTATCTTCGCTTGTTCCAACCTGCCTTGAGACACTGTGCATTGTTCATGCTATGGCTTCTGTATTGAGTGCTGTGTCCATGTGCTCCGGTGTCCCTTAACATCCAAAAGTATACAAGCTAGGTAGCTCCACAGTGGCAGAGCACCAGTGGCTCAGGACTAACCCTACATTCTAGCCTTCAGTTTCATTGTGTTCAATTGTATGATAACAATAAAACCTGCTTCTTTTTTGCTTTTGTTTGACTGATATGTCACAGTGCATATTCATGGGAAATCAGCACTTTTGGAGTCTTCCAGGTCATAAGAGCTTATCCTCTGCACCTTTGTCTCTTGCACCAACTGACTTCATGTCCATTTGTACCACATCCGTAAATCTTCTCCTCAGCCTCTTCTCTTTCTCTAGGCCTCCTGCCTGGAGTTTCAGCATCCTTCTACCCATAGACAGAATCCATGGGGGGTACAGGGCAGACCATCCTAATTCTGGAAAATCATGTAACTGCCTTCATACTATTGTGATGTTGCCGTTCAGAATTATAATGAGATTGTCATATATTAAATCTTGTGTTAATTATAGACCAACATAATGCAATTCAGAGGTTTTCATGATCAAAGCCATTCAAGATCTGGTCCCCCTGATTTGGTTTGGTCCACTACTTTGCTGCCTCATATATTTCACCCACTGCTGCTGCTTTGTGTATTCATCAAGTAGGGAAGAGAGTTGGCCAGTTTTGACAAGGTAATACAAGGTAATTGTATTACAAGGTAATACAATTCTTTTGGGATCTATATAATACTCTTTAAAATGGCCAAATATGTGATGGATTTGGTATTTTCAAGCACCCCTGAAAATATCATTTTGATTTGCGTGAACACCCACACATTAACAGAAACTGCTGCCTGCTTATAGCTGGCTGGTTCTTAGTTCTTGTCTCACTGCCAATAACAGCGGCACTCTACGGGGGGGTTTAGACCCTATGTTAAAGAGAAGGCCTAATCCTGTTACTGGGAAAAAGGTTGAAGCCTTTTGTCATTGCTGCAGCAATCAATTTGTGTCAGATTTTACACCTCTGAAAATCATGGCAAAAGGAAATTCATAAACATAAAATGTAAAGATGCTGACTCTACCTCAAATCATCAATAAGCAGCTATAATTGATACACTGGGCTCTTCATTCCAGGATGGGGATCATCCTGACTCAACACATGTACGCTATCTATTCTGTCATAGCTGTTTTATTGTTTGATTATATAAAATAAAATACGCCATTGTTTGCAATATGCAATGGTTAATGAGTTATTGCAGTAGCTGGCTCTGAGACACCTCAGAGTGCAAATTGGGAAGAGATTGTTCCTCACAATACAATAATTTTAGAATTCTGAAAGCGGATTTTGACATTTTCCATCTGTCAACACGGTAGTGGGCCTGTCCCTTCAGTGAGATACTGTAAGTGGTTGATAAAAGTTCAGAGTTTGGCCTGAGCTCTTATAGACAATAAGGTTAAACACACTTGCTATATGTGAGACGATTTGATTTTCAAAGCATTTGTAAATTTGGATTTATAATTAAGAATAAAATAAAAGGGTGAATTTCAACTTTATTGTCTCCTTTGTTGTTTCTTTATTGTCTCTCCTATTGCTTTAGAGAAATTTTCCCATTTTTGTCAGAATAATTCCTCTAGGCTCTGTCTCCACCTACACACAAATAGCCAATGACGGATACCTTTCTATGCATTTGTTAAACCTGTGTTTTGGTCCACAAACAGACAGACATGAAAAAGAAAAACTCCATCTGGGCAATCGATTTTTAAAAGGGCCATCGTTTGTTTGTTCCGCAAAAGATTCACAGACATGTTGCTTTGCTTGTGATGTCAGACAGCTGTCAGACAGCTGTGTAAAAAGTGTATTTACTTAGAGGACCTTTGACATTATCACACATAAGCTTTCAGTTAATATTTCCTCTAGAAATGTGTTCTAGAAGAAAGGTGAGCGAACTTCCGCATGTCTTGGGATTGCTTTACAAACGGGGATGAAATTTTTGGTACACCTCTGTTAATGAAAGTAAAACACTACAGTCAGTGAAGGGACTTGAAACTGACAAAAGTAATAATAAAATGAAAATCAGACATTGCTTTCTAATAGAAAGCCACTTCAGAATAGTCCAGTGTTCAGCTCTTAGCCGTTCCTAGGTGTTTTTATCTGTTTGTGTCAGGTCATTATGCTGTTGGGGGACCCATGACCTACGACTGAGGCGAAGCTTTCGCACACTCGGCAGCACATTTTTCTCCAGGATGCCCTGGTAGTCTTGGGATTTCATTGTACTCTGCAAAATTAAGACACCCTGTGCCAGATGCAATAAACCAGACCCAGAACATCACCTTGAAATTCTTTGAAGGTTGTTCTGTGCTGTTTGGTTACCCTTGGTACTATCCGTCTCTTTAATTTGCCATCCATTTTCCTCTTGTGGCCACATCCAGGGAAGTTGGCAACAGTCCCACGCACTGTAAACTTCTAAATAATAAAATGTCCAACTCTAGTCACAGGAACATGAAACTACTTGGAGGTGACTTCATAGCCTTTAACTTGCTTGTCTATAATTTTCTTTTCCTGAAAAAACTCTTTTCCTTTCTTTGGTCCATGTTCAGTGTGGTGAAGACTGTGTCAACAAACAGCGATGACTTGACACTCCATAAATAGGCAGACTGACTGACTGATTAGAAGTTTGACGACCCCTGTGATGCTAATCGGAGGACACACCTGAGTTTAATATGTCCCTTTGGTCAAATTATTTTCAATCTTTTCTATAGGTAACATTATTTTTGTCCAGGCTTGTTTCATTATTTTTTGGTTTATATGGAACACCAACCTCCCCTGCCAAATCAAACTCAGCTTCTTCTATGCACCTAGTGTTGGTTCACTACATGCCATCCATTAGTCACAAACGCAACTTTACCCACTGATTATTCTTGTAGCAGAAGGAGTACTATGTAATTGGCTACTGTTGCTTGTCAGATATCAATCAATTTAATGATTAAACTGATACCTGCAATTCCCAACGGTTACCTTGGACACATGTTCACTGATATTATATTTAAAAAAAAAGTTGGCAAAAAAATAGATACAATACAAAGACTTTGAGCTGAGAGCCATTCTGCCTCCTGACTACCAGTTGTCCTCTGTGGAGGACATTTGTAAACCTGAAATGTTTTCAGTATTCTAATTACATTACATAGAGTGGGGAATTTAAAAAAAAAAAAAAAATGTAATGTGACATTTTTTATTTTATTTTCCTGGTAGTCAGGAGGCTAAGAGCAATGTGAGGTCTGATAATGCTGTTAAATAAACTATCGAAGGTGAAAATAAATTTGTAACGCTTAAAGAAGTTCCCATCGAGGCTCAATCAAACGTCTAATCAGGGCAGATCAACCTCCCCCGGCAGTCTGCAGGCTTCAAGAGCAGGCGAAACTAAGGGTTGTTTGGACTCGCAAATATCTATCTATCACAAATCTATCAAAAATATCACTATCAAATATAAAATAAAGTTAACAATTACACTACAATTAAAAACATGAACCCAAGGTGATAAGACTGGGAGTAGCTTTGCATTGCCTGTCAGCCAGCAGCTCAGCGCACCTACACCTACACCTTGTTTGGGGGGAAAAGGAGGCTCATGAGGAGGGCCTCAGAGTCACAGCCAAAGAGATCGCCCAACGGGGCACCACTGGCGGCAGTTGGCCAATGAGATGAGAGGAGCATAGCAGAACACCCACCTATCGATTAGGAGAGCGGCTCACCCTGCTACACAGATATGTCTATCTGAGGGTAGACCTCGGGCAGACTAAGGACAAGCTGGAGATATTATGTTTTTTGGCTGGCCAAGACAAGTCTTGGGATATCGTCACAGCAGCCGGTGGAATTGGCTGGGGAAAGGAGCGACTGGGCTTCTGTACTGAAGTTGCCTCCTGGAATAAGCAGCTCGATACGGCTGGAAAGATCAAATGGACTCACTACAGAGAAGCCACATCTTTGTTGCAATGATAGGTGGGAGGTGAAAATAGACATTAGTAAATGTAATATAATTGCACCTTCATTCACCAGATTGTCTGCTGTAGTTACTCAGTGGGGGTTTTGCAAGCCTTTTCACTGGGCTCTTGACTTTTAAAGATAGCACACTCAACAGTTATTATCTCACCTGCTAGCAACAGATAGATACAAAAGGTTAGTGGGTTCATTTTGGAAGGCCAGGCTGCTGTCTGATCATTCAAACCTTTCAAAATTATAGCCTGTGGCTGGCTGTTCCATTTGTTTCTGGAGCTCAGTTGAGTTGTAATGTTAATTTAGACATCCACTATAAAACCTCGTTAGATGTTGTTCCAACTAAATTAGAAAAATCTAATTCTTTATCTCTTTCCAAAAATTTTAAATTGTAAATATAAAAAAAAAAATGTCCAAACATGGATCATATCCTCCCTCTCGCCCCTTGACAGCTGGGATAGACTCCAGCAGACACCCTGTAACCCAAGTGTGGATAAAGCAGGTAAAGAAGATTACTGACTGACTGACTGACTTGAATCATAACTGCTGTATAATAACTAATTTGAAGTAGTCCCCAAATGCAGTTTATTGTTCATTCAGGTCAATGTAGAACAACTGATTTCTGAGTAGGAAACTAATTGAGCAGACTACCAATGTACATTTTGGATCCTTGTGTGGATTGACTGGATATTCACAAAGACAATTGCATTACTGTGGATTATTTCCAGATTTCTGAGGCAAAGTATGTACAGAAGCTATTGATATCTCCATAAACAAAGAGGCAGAGAAGTATTTTCATTGCATAAAGAGTAGTCTGGGAGACTCTTGGAGATGGACTCTTTTATCTTTTGTGATTGCTAGTATCCTTGTTCCAATTGTGCTTTTTGCAACTCAAATTCCTCTGACATAATCTGTACAAGAAAAACAGTATGGTGACTTGAACTGACACAACCATTTTACATGCCTGTCACAAGTACACGACACAAAAGTAACTAAGAGCAATCCTAAAATTCTAAAAAATTTATAGAACATGGGGATGACCCTGAGGTAGCGCTGGGACTAACGTGTCATAAGTAATATGATCTGTATAGCACATTTGCTGTAATATAGTGATATAATGCATTACATTTTCGGTAATATTTTAACCATTACAATCTAATAAGACGTGTTACAACGCATTTTGTCGATTAAGGTGTTGTTTTTTTAAGAATTCACCTACACAGAGAGACTTCCTGACAATGGAAAATAAGGCGCAATACTCACACTTCAGCACATTAGGTGGCAGTTTCTTCGATTAGATTAGATGCCAAAAAAAGAAGATGAAGACAGTATTTTCTGTTGCTGAAATATGTGAGGCTCAGGCTGAGATAACAACAGAGACAATGCAGTCTACATTTGCACAATGGACATTCGCCTGTTATTTTCAGTTCCTCAGAGTGTAGAGGGCAAACCTAATTATAAAATGCAATCTGTGCGTATCATTGAGGGAACTCTTAATGTCAAAATGTAGCACAGGTAACTTAAAGAAATACCTGGACTGGTGCAACACTGACATTAAGATAACAGCTGTAAGCTTGAATTAAAGAGAATAAAATAATAGAAACTAAAAGAAGAGAATGTGTGTCTTGTCCTATCATTGGGCTATAGGTTATGTTATAGTGGGCTCTTGTATTGCATTTTGGATGTAACTTGCCCAACACTGTCCTGAGGATGCTTGATTGTTCCTGAGATTATTCCTGTTAAGGAATGTTGGCATTGTCTACATATCAAATGGCCCTTTCGTCAGTTTGGTTTGCTTTCGAACTTTCACTGTATCCAACAAAAACATGTATTACTGAAAGTGTCCACAATTACAAAAGCCAATGCAAACCTGTTGTAACATTTCTGGGTGAATGCTTTTATTTTGTTCTGTTTCCTGTTTTTTTGCTGTGTTGCTTTTCATTTCTTGGACTAACTGGTGCACACCTGAAATTAATCTAATCACTGTCAGTATTTAAGGCCAGGTCCCTCAGGGTATGTTGGTATCCAGCTGTGTCCGCTGTGCTTCCCTGTGTATTTGCTCTGTTGTGGTTCTCGTGGCTTTCTCCTTGTAAATCTTGGTTGTTCCTTGTTTATCGTGAGGTTTTTAGGTTATCTAGTGTTTTTAGATTGTTTTTATTTTGTAAGACCTTTTGCTTGTTCACCTAGTCATTTTTAGTTGGTAATTCTAGTAATTTTTTCGTAAACAAAAACCATTCACTGCAACTGTGTTGGAGTTTTGCTTCTGCTTGTGTGTCCAGACTCTGTTTCACACTTAACATCTGTAACAATATCTGCACTGGCTCCATACAGACCAAATGTATGTACTTTTGTATGTGATACTGTTCACGATCTTACCATCATATTAAAAGGATTTCTAATGTGTCAGGTTGTTAAACGGGACATATAAAGTATTGCTCTGACTTTTGGGTTGTACATAACAATGGTCGAAGTGCTTCTCGTACAAGTAGCTGTGGTCATGTGTGAGGACGAGCATGAGGGTGGGATCATTCAAATCACCCAGACCGTTGTTAAGCCGTCCAGCAGAAATTCAAATGATGTCAGGGCTCGTAGCAAGGATCCAAGAGCAACACGATGACGGAATAAAACTTTGTTTTAATTCCACAAACAGGCAGACAGGGGATCAGGCAATCTCGTCATCAGGTACAAGCAATCAGATTTACCAGGGCGTCTCAGCAAAATCAGATGGATATCAGGCAAGGTCAAAAAACAGTCAGGCAAAATTCAAAATGCTGGAACGGCAACAACAAGCACACACGATCTGGCAAGGAGTCTCTCAAAGTCTGCAGCTTGTGTAGCCGCACAGTTTAGCAGATGAGGTGCAGGTGAGGCTGATTAGGAATGCAGCATAGGTGAGGCAAGGAGGGGAGGGCGAGAGCCAGAGCAAACCGGCAGCTGTGACCGAACCCCCCCCAGGGGACGGCTCGTGACGTCCCAACAAGAGACGGTGACCATTAGCTGGAGCCAGGGGACTCTCATGAACCGGCTTCACCTTGGACACGTGGAAGGTGGGGTGGACCCGCTTGGACCTTGGAGGCTGGAGCCTTACTGCCGTTGGACTGATAGGACTGACAGGATAGGGAAATAACCCACGAACCATGGCACCAACTTCCTGGACTCCAACCAAAGAGGCAGGACCTGGGTGGAGAGACACACCTTCTGGCCGACCCGGTAAAGTGGCGCAGGGCTCTGACGATGATTGGCCTAAGTGGTAAAGCAACCCTCGGAACACAGGAGGGCCGCCCGAGCCTGGGCCCACGTCCATCTGCACCGGCAGATGTAGGCTAGGGCATAGGGACAGGAGACGTCAGAGTTAAGGGATGGGAACAGAGGAGGCTGGTAACCATAAACACACTGAAATGGGGATAGCCACGTCGCTGAGCTGGGTAGGAAGTTGTGGGCATACTCTACCCACACCAGGAGAGAGGACCACGGGGCGGGATCTCGGGAGGCCATGCACCAGAGGGCGACCTCAAGGTCTTGGTTTTTCCTCTCAGTTTGCTCATTGGACTGGGTGAAAGCCCAAAGACAGGCTGGGGGTAGCCCCTAACAATTTGCAGAACTCTGCATAGAAAACGGAGGAAAACTGGGGCCCCCTGTCGGAGACTGCATCCAGGGGAAGTCCGTGTAGATGGAAAACATGCTGCACCAGCAGCTGCACCGTCTCCTTAGCAGAAGGCAGCTGCAGAAGGGGAATTAAATGAGCCATCTTACTGAACCTGTCCATAATGGTAAGTATGACTGTATTTCCACCAGAGCAGGGGAGACTGGTGACAAAGTCCATAGAAATGTGAGACCATGGGCGACTGGGGACAGGCAAAGGCTGGAGGAGGCCCACCCAAGCTTGGTGAGAGTGCTTGTGTTGATTGCAGGGGACACAGGCTCGAACGTAACTCTGGACGTCTTCGTCCAGTGATTCCACCAGAATATCTGTCAGAGCAGGGCACAGGTTCGCTGGGTCCCCAGATGGCAGGCAAGATGAGAAGAATGACCCCACTCCAACACCTTGGCTCTCAGATCTTCTGGGACATATAGCCAACTGCCCGGGCATGACCCAGGTCCAGGCTGAGGCAACCTGGACCTTCTCCTCCACATCCCAAGTCAGGGAGGCTACCACTCAGGGTAGAGGAAGGATAGTCTCTGGGTCCACTGTCTGGTCCTCATCCACTGCGAACTGTCTGAAGAGAGCGTCAGGTTTAACGTTTCTAGACCCGGGGCGATAAGAGAGAGAGAGAGAGAAGTTGAATCGGGTGAAAAATAGGGCCCACAAGGCCTGGTGCGAGTTCAATCTTTTAGCTGAGCCAATATACTCAAGGTTCTTATGATCAGTCCAAACCAAAAAGGGGAGCGTAGTTCCCTCCAGCCAGTGGCTCCACTCCTCTAACGTCAGCTTCACCGCGAGCAGCTGTTGGTTCCCGATGTCGTAATTCCTCTCAGCTGGCGAAAGCTGGCAAGAGAAGAAGGCGCAGGGATGAAGCTTCTGATCAGAGGCGGCTCGCTGCGACAGGACCGCCCCCACTCCAACATCCGACGCATCCACCTCAACCACGAACTGGAGAGCAGGGTGCAGGATCCGGAGGATGAGGGCCGAGGTGAACTGCTCCTTAAGAGTCTGGAAGGCGGAGTCAGCCTCAGGTGACCATAAGAAAGGCCTCTTAACGCTGGTTAAGGCAGAGAGGCGGGCCGACACGGGACTGGCGTTCCTGAAAGGGTACCAGTAGAAATTGGCAAAGCCCAAAAACTGTTGCAGCTGTTTCCGGGAGTCCGGGACCGGCCAATTGAGCACTGCAGAACACTACATTTTTGTTGTGTCACTCATTTTATTATTTTATTTCTGATTCTAATGTTCTGTTGCTTTTATTGTTTTTATTTTATCAACTATGTACAGTGTCCTTGAGTGCATTGAAAGGTGCTTTCAAATTAAAGTTATTATTATTATTATTATTATTATTATTATTATTATTATTATTATTATCATTATTATTATTATAAAATTGCACATTGGGTTATTGCACGAGAAGTATTACTCTTGTGGTAAATAAAAATAGCATTTGTGTGTTTAACGGAGAGGCAGACCAGTCTGAGAGAAGTGTATGGTGTGACTGTATGTAGAAAGGTGCTAAGTGTTCTGCTGCTAACTAGATTCACACCATGTCAAGTGTCCATGCCGTGAATCTGTTTCTAAATTCATTGGTACTTAATGAGGCTGTTCTGTAAATGTAACATCCCTTGATGGTCTGTACCTTACATGTGTGTGTACAGAATGCTGGTATGACAACAGCCAAAATCTTCTCCACAGCTAACTTTCCTGAATCGTTATCTCTCCTCACCACCTTCAAACATAAATGGTAGCTTAATTCTTATGACAAAAGAAGACTGAGCAAACTGTCAGTGGACGTTATTATTATTTGTAGTAGTAGTGGCAGAGGTTGGAAACCTACTTACCACTTCCAAAAATCATAGATCTCCAGTGATGAACAGTTTTCGCAGGAAAAAAAGTCAAGAATCGACCACTGGGCATGACCAAATTACCCAAGGGACTCTGCGTGGCACTGCACAAAGTATACGGAACCAGGGTTGGGAGACAGAAGGAGGTAACAGTGAGGAAATTACTGTCGTTTATGAAATAGTTGAGAAATTAGATCAGGAGACAGAACGAGAGACCTGACACTGGGAAGAATCAATAGAGTAATCTTTAGTCACAGGCAGAGCAGGCCCAATGCTCAGGATTACTCAGCACGGGGCCATTACACGGAGAGGCCAGGAAAGCAATTATGAGTCTTGGGAGAAATTGACAACAAGATCCCCACAGGGAGAAATGAAAGCGGGTTGAAAAGATAGAAAAGCAAGAGTGTAAGTCAGTATGTGAGGGCCACAGAAGGAATATCAAATAATCATTCCCCCACCTTCCCAGCCCCCACATGTGATAGAACAAACCGCTTTAGTATCGCAATTCTCTGCTGCGTCCTCACATGACTCTTCTAAAAAAAAAACACACATAGCCAATTGATCAATATACCCTTTATACATACCGGTAATTTTGTTTAATATTTATGAATAATATTATTTTAAGTCTTTTTAAAGTCTCATCTCTATTTCTAAATTATTCCATAGATTTACACCTTTTACTGGATATACATTTTTGGTTTGCATTGGTTCTTGTGTTTCTTTTTTTAAACATGCAAATCTCTCTTAACTCAACTCAACTCTGAATATTCTCTCAAATTCTGAATATTGTGTAGAAGCATATAATTTTACTTTTTTTTTTTTTTTTAACTGTTTTACAGTTTTGAAATCAATATAATCCATGAATTTTAGGGCCAGTGAATTTATGAATAGTAGGTTTGTATGTTCATGATAATCTGCTCTGTAAAATTAGTGTTATTAGTCTCTTTCGTAATATAAAAATTGAATTTGTGATAGTTCTGTACGTGTGTTCCCAGATCTCCACATGGTTAGTGAATGTATGGGTCTGTGATTTTGTGGTACAGTAGATGTCATGAAACCCTTAGGTATTTGTCCTCTTCGTTCCTCATGGTGAACTTGATCCAGAAAACTGCTTCATTCAAAGAACTCAGTGGTCTGTCGTGGCGGATCGTGGACAGGCACACTGCGTTCTCTTTGTACTTATTCAAGTGGTTTTGCAAGGGGAGAAATGATAACTATGTGAATATATGGGGCGGGATGGTGTTGTAGTGGTTAGCACAGTCACAGCAAGAAGGTTCAGTGTTCGAATCTCAGCTCCGGCCTTTCTGTGCAGAGTTTGCATGTTCTCCCTGTGCATGCGCGGGTTTGCTCTGGGCTCTCCGGTTTCCTCCCACAGTCCAAAGACGTGCTTGTGAATTTATGAGTGTAAATTGACCGTATGTGTGAGTGTGATTGTGAGTGTGAATGTCTGTGTTTGTGTTAGCCCAGCAATAGGCTGGCGACCTATCCAGAGTGGACCCTGCCTCTTGCCCCTTGACAGCTGGGATAGGCTTCAGCAGACCCCTGCAACCCAAGTGTGGATAAAGCAGGTAAAGAAAATGGATGGATGAATATATGCATTTTAAAAAATACCTACTTCAGTGGGACAGAGGAAAAAATAAATCAGTATAAAAGTCACTATCAACATGATCACCATTTTGATCCTCAATAGTGTGTTTTTGGCTGAAAGCAAGGAATGTCAGTGAATTTCTCTTAGAATTGTTATGTTTTCTGACGTCTTAGTATTTTGTCTGGGGCCATAATAATAATAAAGCTCTTTTTTTCCTGGAATACTACAAATACATTCTGGCATGGAGTCCTTGGATGTAAGAGAACGCTGGCGCTGTTTGTTCACCGCTTCCATATCTGGTTTTTATGTTTTTATTATGGTTTTTATGGCTTGTTTTTCACTGTTACTTCACTGTGCTCTTTTTCTCATCTTATGCTATTGCTTGTTTACTTTGTGTATCTTGTTCGTTTACTTTGTCTCTTAGCTTTGGAAAATTGCAACACCGCTTGGATTCTGCTGCTTATAAACGGCCTACCTGTTGATGCCCTACTGTGGACTTTCCTGGCTCCGTGCACCACTACCACTCGTGAAACTGTCCATGCCATTCTGACAAACTCTTTGTCAATCCCACAAACTTCCTTCCTCTGTGGATCTTCTCAGTGCTGGTTTTACCGGCTTCATCAGCTAGCCACTGCCTCCCAGCTACCAGTGCTAGCTGCAGCGCTAGTATGAGCAGCTATTACTGTTGTCAGCTCCCAACCTCGGCAGGCTGGGAAAACCAGTCTAATAATCCGTTCCCAACTCTACAAAGATCACCTCCAGAAATACAAGGAAGCCTTCTCACATGCCCAGAAAACCCACTAATCTAACCTCATCCAATCTGTCTCAGGAAACCCCAAAACTCTCTTCACAAACACAAATAAACTCCTCAACTTGATGGATAATGGCTCACAATCCTTCAACCCCGATAAGTACAACTCCTTCCTTTCCTTCTTCCAGAACAAAATCAGTAATATCTAGCCACTCCTGCCTCACCATCTTGCTCCACCAGCCCTCCCATTACCTGCCCTGCCTTGTCCCAGTTTTCCCTGATCTCCCCCCTACCCGAACTGCTTGAGGGCATGAGACCATCCACCTGTTTGCTAGATCCTGTTCTGTCCATCCTTCTGCTTGCCCAATCCCCTCTCATCACCTCAATCCTAAACTCCTCTGTCCACACAAGCTCGCCGCCATCACCCCCATTCTCAAAAAAGCTGAACTCGTCCCGAACACCCCTGCTAATTACAGACCTATCTCCAACCTCCCATTCCTGTCCAGGCTCACTGAATGCACCATCGCAAACTAACTCAAAGCCCACCTCACTAATAACAACCTCTCTGAATTTTTTCAATCCGGATTTTGTTCCCACCACAGCACTGAAACAGCTGAAACACATCACCAATGACCTTCTGCTCTTCTCCAATCTCAATATACTCATCCTCCTGGACCTCACAGCCACCTTCGACACTATAAACATTCCATTCTTTTCTCCCGCCTGCAGACCACCCTCAACATCACCGGTACTGCCCTCTCATATTTCACGTCCTACCTCTCTGAGAGACACCAGCTCATCCATATCAACCACTGCAAATCTCCCAATGCTCCACTCACTCATGGTGTCCCCTAAGGTTCAGACATCCAACTGTACCTCTCCACCAAATCTATAACACTTGCCACTCACTCCAAAACTCTGCTGCCCATCTCCTCACTCATACTGCCTCCCATGAACACATCACCCCCTCAAAGACCTCTACTGGTTCCCCATCCCTCAGCGCATCCATTTCAAACTTCTTAGCATCATATTTAATTCCCTCCACAACCTGGCACCCACCTACCTCACTGAGCTCCTCCATCACCACACCCCTACCCATGTCCTCCGTTCAGCCGATGCTCATCTTCTCTCCCCCCCACCCCCCCACCAGGACCAAACATTAGACCTGGGGTCACCGGGCCTTCTCCACTGCCGCCCCTACCCTCTGGAATGCCCAACCTAAACAAATCAGAGACTCCCACACTCACCTCCTTCCAAAAAAGGCCTCAAGACCAACCTCTTCTGAGTTTAAATATAGTTGGCCTCACAGTTGGCCTTTTTGGACTGTGGGACTCCTGAAGCAGCAGATAGGTACTGGCAGGCCAAGCGGAGTGCAGCTATGGTGGTCGCTGAGGCAAAAATCCAGGCATAGGAAAGGTTCGATGAGGCCATGGAGAACGACTTCTGGACTGTATCATCCGGTGTCTCAGAAGAGGGAAGCAGTGCTGCCAACTCGGGGACAGGCTGTGATATCTGTGGGGTTGAACTTGCCGAGGGGGTCGGGCAGGGATGGATGAGATCCGCACAGAGTTCCTCAAGGCGCTGGATGTTGTGGAGATGCTGTGGTTGACACGACTCTGCAACATTGCATGGACATCGGGGGCAGTGCCTCTGGATTGGCAGATCAGGGTGTTGGTCCATATTTTTAAGAAAGGGGACCGGACAGTGGACTCAGGACATTGTGGATCGGTGGAAGGAATACTTCGAAGACCTCCTCAATCCCAGCGACGCACCTCCTGGTGAGGAGGCAGGGCCTGGGGACTCGGGGGTGGATTCTCTTATCTTTGGGGCTGAGGTTGCCGAGGTGGCCAAAAAACTCCTCAGTGTGCAAGGCCCTGGGGGTGGATGAGATCCACCCGGAGTTTCTTAGGGCTCTGGATGTTGTAGGGCTGTCGTGGTTGACATGACTCTGCTACGTCACCTAGACATCCTGGGCAGTGCCACTGGATTGGCAGACCGGGATGGTGGTCCCTATTTTTAAGAAGGGGGACCGGAGGGTGTGTTCAAACTATAGGGGGATCACACTCCTCAGCCTCCCTGGTAAGGTCTATTCAGGGGTATTGGAGAGGAGGTTCCGCCGGATAGTCGAACCTTGGATTCAGGAGGAGCAATGTGGTTTTCGTCCTGGTCGTGGAACTGTGGACCAGCTCTACACCCTTAGCAGGGTCCTTGAGGGTGTGTGGGAGTTTGCCCAACCAATCCACATGTGTTTTGTGGATTTGGAGAAGGCATTCGACCTTGTCCCTCGGGGAGTCCTGTGTGGTGTTCTCCGGGAGTATGGAGTGTCGGGCCCCCTGAAGCGGGCCGTCCGCTCTCTGTATGACCGGTGTAAGAGTTTGGTCCCCATTGCAGTAAGTCGAACTCGTTTACATTGAGGGTAGGACTCCACCAGGACTGCCCTTTGTCACCGATTCTGTTCATAACTTTTATGGACCGAATTTATAGGTGCAGCCATGGTGTTGAGGGGTCTGGTTTGGTGATCTCAGGATCGGGCCTCTGCTCTTTGCAGATGATGTGGTCCTGCTGGCTTCATCAGTTGGTGACCTTCAGCTCTCACTGGATTGGTTTGCAGCCGAATTTGAAGCAGCCAGGATGAGAATCAGCACCTCCAACTCCGAGGCCATGGTTCTCAGCCAGAAAAAGGTGGAGTGCCTTCTCCTGGTCCTTGAGGGGATCCTGCCCCAAGTGGAGGAGTTTAAGTATCTCGGGATCTTGTTCACGAGTGAGGGAAGGATGGAGCGGGAGATCGACAGGTGGATCGGTGCATCGTCTGCAGTAATGCGGACTCTGCACTGGTCCGTTGTGGTGAAGAGAGAGCTTCGCCTTTCGGCGATTTATTGGTCGGTCTTCGTTCCTACCCTCACCTATGGTCATGAGCTTTGGGTAGTGACCGAAAGAACAAGATTGCGGGTACAAGCGGCCAAAATCCTTCGCAGGGTGGATGGGCTCTCCCTTAGAGATAGAGTGAGAAGCTCTGCCATGCGGGAGGAGCTCGGAGTAGATCCGCTGCTCCTCCACATCGAGAGGAGCCAGATGAGGTGGCTCGGACATTTCATTAGGATGTCTCCCGAACGTCTCCCTGGTGAGGTGTTCAGGGCACGTCCCACTGGTAGGAGGCCCCCGGGAAGACCCAGGACACGCTGGAGAGACTATGTCTCTCGGCTGGCCTGGGAACGACTGGGGATCCCCCCGGAGGAGCTGGACGAAGTAGCTGGGGAGAGGGAAGTCTGGGCCTCCCTGCTTAGGCTGCTGCCCCCATGACCCGACCCCAGATAAGCGGAAGAAAATGGATGGATGATATGAAACTGACTTTCCAGTCTGTCCAGCTCAAGCTGTTTATAAAAACCTTCAGAATTCATTTCACTGCAGAAGTAAATGTATTTCCATTGCTGCTCAGTTTCATTAAAAAACAAAGTGCAGTGTTTTTTCTCCTTTATTGTGGTCCAATTTCAAATTTCACAAAAACATGTCTGACTTCTGACGTAATTTGATATTTAAAGACAAAGATTTCGGCAAAGAGAATTGTTAATTGTTTTCATGCAACATAAATATCATTCATTGAATGTGGGAGTTAAAACAACATTCTGCATCTTCCACAACATTCTTTTTCTACATGTTGCCAGGAGTGGTTCCACCACCGTAGATGTGGATATCATAAACGGAAACCGTCAGGTTTCCCAGGGGTGCAACATTTATTTCTGAACTCGTATAGATGGTCATGAATTGTTTATGAGTCCACAGTGATTCAAGAGAGATGTGATGTTTGGGAATAGCCACTATAGCTGTTGTTCGGAGGGACGGAATGTGTGACACTCTGAGGTTATGTTGTGAAATTATCATGGGAGGTGCAACACCTGGGGAACTATACAGGAGACTTGTAACAAGCTGTCCAGGCAACAACTGGTCCTGAATACCAATGGTAAACTTCTCTATCCTTGGAGAAATGCATCAGGCATGCAGCTCACATCGAGTCCAGGGGTGATCCTTCTTTCTTGCATCTTTGTGGAATGTACTGCAGGCAGCTACAATTCAACAGGGTCAGCATGCATATTTGGATAATTGCATTCTCCTTCTGCTGCTCCCTGCAGGAAAGACTGATGCTAATACAAAGCAGCCTTAAAAAAGAGCCTTTTAAAACTCCTAGAAGAGACTTACACATGCTGTTAGGCAGAGTTATTTAGAGAAAATTTAGGATCCTTTTGCATATCAAAAATACAAAACATTTTTTAACTTGTATAGAAGCCCAAACTGTTGCCCCTTAGTTTGTATTAAAAGAAAAATAGTTTGTGGTATGAATTACAATAAACTATGACGAATAAAAACACTACTTCATTAGAATACTTACCTTTTTTAACCTGTGGGATGAACATTTACATAACTGACTCATCGTCATCAGTCCACACAATTCAAACACAGTGAGAACCCACTCCCACATTGTCCATTAAGTAGAGTGCATCTTTTATTTAAACCATGTCTAAATTGTTTATTTTGACCTGAGAATTAATTGCCTATGAAAAAATTTGTAATATCTCAATTGCTGTAATACTCACTCCCTAACAGGCAGACCACACAAAGAGTTTAATTACTCACTATGCTTGATTCGGTGGGAGGTATATGGGTCACAGCTAGTCCCGAGGCATGCTGTATCTGTTTGTGTTCTGCATTTTCTTTATCCACAAACCTGACCTGCAAATATATCAGCGTAATTACATCTTCCAAAAAATGAGTGACCTTTTCTTTCTAGTTTTGTGTGTGTGTGTGTGTGTGTGTGTGTGTGTGTGTGTGTGTGTGTGTGTGTGTGTGTGTGTGTGTGTGTGTGTGTGTGTGTGTTTGTGTGTGTGTGTGTGTGTGTGATGATGATTGATTGATTCACACATGGGATACTTCAGCAACTTAAATCTGTATCTGATCATGTCCAAACAGAGATATAAGATAGTTGTATTACTTCAAGTATTTGCCATTATTTTGGATCCAGGTATGTGTGCATGTGCAGATTGTTTTTGAACTGAATTAAATTGATTTCTGCTTTTATTCCTTCAGAAACCAGAAATTCAGTGTTGAGTTTAATTGAATAATCAAATGGAACAACGCAGCCATGTGGTGACATTTAATGATCATTATCAAGAGTCCTACATTAAAGATTCCAGACTATTAAACATTTTACAGGTAATTGTATTGATTTATTTTACTTTTTAAAAAACTAAATCATTTTCTACCTGAACTGAACTTGACACTAGATTAGACTCAAGCTCTTTTGATGCACTGAAACAAAGACATTCTGTCATTTAAATCATTACAGTACTAAGTTACAAATGTTACAAAAACTATTGTGGAGTCTGAAGACCTGTTTCCGCAGTGATATATTGGGTTTATTATAGTTTTCACTTTTAGCATCTGCTTCTGACTAGAATGGGAAGGTAGAGGAGAAATTAGGGCTTCACAAATCACTGAAAGCACCTGTGATGTACACTTTTGTTGTATGCTTATCCTGTGTTTAACTCTTTACTGAGACAGTGACATTATTCATCTGCTGCACATTCAGACTCTGGCTGGAATATTGGGACAGTTTTGTCTGCCAGATGACACTTTAAGGTTTTCCACCAAATATGTGTCATGCTGGTGAAACACTGTTTGTATCTGTGGATGCTGCTCTGTGCCACAAGCAGAAGAACCGCTCACTTGGGTGGAACCTCTCTTCTCTTATTTGGAGCATGGACAAATGGGTGAAATATTAGTTGATTCATTAAGATGTAATGTAAGAGTTGATTAGTTTGCAAACACTCTAAAAGCTACATTCAAAAGTGTCTCAGTTGTTTTTTTGTTTTTTTTTGGGGGGGGGGGGTAAAAATGAGTAATAATTTTAAAGGTTATGGGTTTTTGTCAGTAACTAGAGCAAGGATGTGAATCCTGCCACTTCCCAAAACATGAAGACTTTCGGCTTTTATAAATTCAGAAAGACAATATCATTGTAATTTAATGCTGTTGCAAAACTACATTAAGGCAAAATAAAGGAAAAAATCCACTCAGCCAGAATACAGAGATTACACACAGCAGCGTCCAGGGCATCAAAGAAATGAGAGGGTATAAAAAAGAACCTCTACAGCAGAAAAAAAGGTATAATTAAATATTAAAAACTTTTCATTAGGTTAAGTTTCTTGAAGGGGTATTGAACAGAACTGACTTCAACCTCTTCTGCTTCATAGTGAGATCAACACAGCAGTTTCACAAGAACAGTATTTCAAGGCTAATGAACACAATATTCCACAGACAACAGCACTTTTTAATTTCCTACTGCCCACAGTGTAGTCATGGGGGGACTACTGCTCTGTGCAGCTTTGAAGTCATTTCCACCTTCATTTGGCAGCATGATAAAATCACTAACTTAACTGATGGTGATTGTGGTTCTGTTCTGATTCATCTGTGTGACGAGCATAAGGAAGAAAGCTCATAGCCAAAACGATCTTCTGGTCTGAACTGTTTTTTGGGGGCATAACAGGAAGAGGGCACAGTTAGAGCCCTGAAGATGCAGAGAGGAGGCACTGGGCGTACTGGGATTGTAATGCCCATTAACCTATTATAAGTAGAATTAACACTGTTAGATGTAAGGACACACTGTTATAATCAAACACCAGCACATCTTATGACCAAGTTATTCTTTGTTTCCAAAGTAGATTTCACCTAAGTGGCAGGTGAGCAGTTGTTTCAGTTGATTATGTGTGGCATCTCTAATCTTATGTAGATTAAAGCCACATTGAACATATATTTTTTTTAAAGGTATTTCTTGTCAGATGAAAACATTTGGGATCCAGCTAAGATCTCGTCAGAGTAAATGAAGATTAGGAAGTGATTTTTACAGTTAATGCACATTACTATTGAGAATTGATTAATTCAAACAGAACTGACATAGATATTGTGGTGAGCATAAAAAGAATCAATGTATGTTTTCAAGGTTTTGCTATGAATGCTTGAAAAGCATTACACATTTGAATATAGATGATGTTTGATTAAACAAAGTAAATACAGAGATGGATGATTGTGCTGTGCTGTTATTATTCACCTGCTGCTGAAGTGGCTACATTACTCCCATGGTGGAAGGAAACTCATCTGCATAAATATTTCATTTTCACCACCCTGCACACACACACACACACACACACACACACACACACACACACACACACACACACACACAAACACACACACACACATGCACACAACATATCTTAGGTGAACACAACTTCTTTCTTCTTATAGAAGAAATATGCTTAAAACTCTTTTGTGGATGTGCAGAATATGCTTCCATACTGCCTGGTCTTTATCTTTATAGGTAGGGATGATATCAGCTGATATCGACCTAGAGGTCGTACAAATCTGATGGGCAATGAGTTGAATTAGTGGTCGAGTCTTCAGCTATGAGGTTCTCCACTGTGGAACCAGCACCCTTCTGGGTAAGGCAGGCTGACTCCCTCTATACTTTTTTGAAAAAGCCACCTTGCACACAAAATAAATCTGGACAAGGGCGGAATATTTTGAAAATTTAACCAAATTTGAACCAAAAAAAATAAATAATGATTATCAAAAACAGACAGAAGAGAAGGGTCAGACCAACTGGCCCTAACGTGAGTGTGCCCTAAGACAAAAAACTTTCCACTGTGAGAAAGTTTATGGTCAGTAATTCTGTAGCTGCAGTCATTATTCAAGCTAAGTTAATGATCATACCTATAACTGGCTCATCTAACCTTTAGCTACTACCTATGCCATGCTGCTATAGACTGGGGCTACCGGGTACAGTCCTCTTCTCCTCTCCTCTCCTCTGCTCTCCTATCCCATAGTTGCTCTTTCTTCCTCCATTAACGAACTGTTGTCCACTAACAGCACACACACACATTATTACTACGACATTTACATTTTCAGTAAAACACTTACACATAATGCTTTGCCAGACATTCATCGATGATGCGTTTGCTTTTCTTCTCCTATCCTTCTCCTGCCCTATCCCGTTTTTCCCTTCTACCCAGATGAAATCCGAGAGCAAAACAAGAACTAAGGCTGCAACCACAAACACTATCGGTTGTCCTCCAACAACAAGCTCTTAAAAATAAGCTGTAACTCTTCATCAACTTGTTGAACATGTCTCCTGATGACATTTGACTCTGTCTGAAAAAGTCATAGAACAAATGATCCCATATGAGAAGAAAAAAGATGTGGGACATTCTTCCATGCAACTGTCTTAAGTGGAACATCGCAAAATGTATCTACCTCTGACAGTAGTATTTAGTCCCCATTCACACATACTTTTTGAGGCATTCTCTCCGCCTGGTGAGGACAATCCAGCAGCACAGCCTTCAATAGGCTGCTTAAGCTCTAGGAGAATGGATCAGGCCCTGGAACCCATCATTGTGCAGAGTCCAGGTCCAGGACAGCCCATTTTGTATGACCATCAGTCTCAGGATGATAGCCAGAAGGAGCACAATGCTTCAAAAGCCCTTTAGTAGCCAGCACATAAACTGGCACTTTAACAAAGATGCACAATCAAATGTGTTGCTCAGACTATTTTTGTTGTCATCAAAATGGTGAAAGCAAGTAGTTGGTGAAGCCTGCCTAGAGTCTCAGTTAGTTGAAGTTTAGTTTGACATGAATGTCAAAGATGACGTTTGCATCATAATTTATATAGTTCATAGTTTCATAGTTTATTACTACGACATAAATCTGGCAATAGTATAAAGGAAAGAAAACAAAAGCCGCATGTGAGTTTTCTACTGTAATTTCATGTGGGTTGTCCAATCGCATCATCATTGAGGAATTAAACGGATCCAGTTCTCAACCAAATAGGTGATTCAGCTAATTTAAGTTGTCCTTAAATGTGAGTCTGGGTTGTTGGATGGTTCCTGAACAAATAGAAACCACAGCAGGAACTGAGGAATGGCATATTGGTTGAAGTAATCTTGGGCTAATGTTTTATATGTGGATATAACAGAGACAGTTATCAAAGACGTTGCTCTGAGTTAACTTTATCCATAGCTGTCCATTTTATTTGCATTGCTGTTCAGTTAGTTCCTGTCAGGGTACTGTTGTGATTGGTGAATAATCATTTATCCTCCCAAAAACAAGAGCAACAGCAGCATCTAGCCAGGCTATTTCTAAACAAAGTTAGCATGCAAACATGGACCTACTGTTGCTGAAGGACAGCTCCAACAGGCCCTGAATAATGGAAAAAATGTCCAAACAGCCTTAACAAAAACAAAGAGGAGTCCAATGTGGAAACAGATCTGTTTGTAAAAGAGCTTTATTTAGCCAGAGGCCGGTACATGGTGATCAGTCAGAACAGGCAGAAAAGTCAACAACGGCAGAAAGGAAACCAGTACATGAAAACTAGTGGGAAGAAGTGGGTTTAAACAGGTGAAGGGAGGTAAATCAGACCTCCCTGAGTGTAATCAGGGTGATGAAGGAGGAAGGAGGGAAAGAGAGGGAGAAGAAACACACACACACACACACACACACACACACACACACACAGACTGACACAGGGAGTGAAGAACACAACAGAATAACACTAACTGAAAGAATACGACGATATAGCACAACAAGGGTTTTGGGTTCTGCTGTTTTCTCACATGTAACACATGATACAGCCTGTTAATGTTTTAGTTCCCTGCTGAAGTCAACATTCAGGTCTGGATTAGCTGTCTGCGCTTGTGATTGTTGGGGTTCATCCTTACATGGGCAATGCAGATGTTGTTTCATCAGATGTTGTGTATGTGTTGATCCGTCCCGTTTTTATAATTCATGTGTGAATATGCTTAAGATTTGAAGCTTCATCTATAGATACCAAAATCATCTTGATGTCAGATTTGTAACGCCACTGTCAAAGAGTGTGTTTGTGGGAACAAGCTGGTTTTGTAGCTGAAAAAAATACTGAAATTAAAAAGTGAAAGTGAAAAAGGGTTGATTTGTCAGCCCCCATTAAACTGCCATTGATCTAAGTGACAAACAGCATCACGGGCTGATTCATTTTAATTACCTGCCTCTGGTGTGTGTAACCCAAAAATGTATGCTTATCTTGGACAATGACATATCTCACGATCAAAGCTCGGACTGATCTTGTAAAAGTATTCTTTGGTTCGATGTTTTAAGTGCAAAACCATGGAAAAACAAGTTATGTAGAGGGCTGACCATTTGGATGACTATTTTATGCCATACTGAATGGAATGAATCACGCTGTTCACCTTCTTTTCAACATGCTATTGGTCTTAATTTTTTGAATGGAGTAGATTGAAGCCTCCTTATTAGCTGAATGCTGAATGAGAGAAGGTCTGCTGGGTTAAGGGCAGGTACACAACTACAGCTTTTGCATAAAAAATTCTGAAAATGGCTGGAAAAGGTGCTGCTCTCAAAGTGTGGAATGGTACAGAGATAAATGCCTATTTCTAAACAGCACTTGAGGTGAGGGCTGATTGTATCAATCAAAAACGATCCAGTTCACATCTGGGTTAATAATGCTGAAAGTCGCAATGACAAGAAAAATGGTTCGTGTAACAAGTCACACAATCAAAGTCGGTTACTCCCAGTGGACAAACCGACCATCGATGTACAATCTGAAAGAGGCCATTTGGACCAAAGGTAAACATGCCATGCCTGTTCTTCTCCAGGTTAAATTTCATGATCACTTATTGCCCTGTGTCCCAATATCTGAAGACCGATGCCCTCTCCCGTCACTTTGTCTCTGATCATCCTTCCTCAGCCCTGGGAACCATTCTGTCCCCGAGTGAGTGGTGGGCATGCTCAAATGGGAGCTGGAGAAGGCTATGAGGGACGCCCAGCAACAAGACCCAAACCTACGACTAAACCTCAGAACTGGCTCTTTGTCACTAATTCCGTCCGCTCACGGTTGCTTCTGTTGGGCATTCTTCTTGACTCGTCTGATATCCCAGGATGAACCAGAATGGGTTCTGCACATTTGGTTTTCTGGTGGTTGTTTTGTGTTCTTGTTTTTTTTCACCAAGAAGCGTGGCAGCCTGGGTCTTTGCTGGTGACAGGGCACAGCTGTGGCTCATCAGCAATCAGAAGGAATAAGAGGCAGCTGCACCTGAGCACCAGTGTCGGATAGTTCTCTGACCTGCAGAGCATTACCAGGCTCTCTCAAACTGAGGTTTGGCTGTGTTCCCTGGATAATTTACTAATGTGAGGTTCTGTCCCCGGTCCCAGGACTGCCACATTCCCTGGGAGGAGGTTTGAGGTCTGTTCTATGGATGCCCTGCAGTGGAGCCCCCCGTAAAGCTTTGGACTTAAGAGTTTTTGAAGAACACTGTTTTTCCCTCCAGTTGGAGCGCTTTCTGTTTTTCCCCCTTTGTACAGCCAGTAAAGGGTTTTTGTTTTTGGAGTGCCTGCTAGTGTCTGCATTTGGGTCGTTAACAAATTGTTCCATAACAGAATGTCTTACTTCTGCATTGGTAGTTCTGGTGGCTGACCCTGAACAAGGACGCGGGGGAGTTTGTCGCCGCTTGCCCCATCTACATCTGGAGCAAGGCGGTGCATTAGGCTCTGGTGGTGTTGCTGCAACCCCTACCCATACCTGGCAGACACTGCTCCGACATCATATTTGTCACCGGCCTTCCTGCATCTAAGGGAAAGGCGGAAAGCCTGTCTATTGTGTACTGTCTGCATCACACTTCATAGCTGTGCCCAAGCTCCCTTCCACCCTTGAGACTGCACAGCTTCTGGTGTCTAGCATCTTCAGGATCCTTGTCCAACTGTCCAATTTGTTTTCAGACAGGGCACCACAGTTTAACTCCCAGGAAGCTGTTTGCCAAGGTCTTAGGGGGCATGTGTCAGTCTGACCTCAGCTACCATGTAAAGTGCAACGGCCAAGCTGAAAGGGCCAACCAGTTCCTGTGTCACTGCTGTCAACCCGTCTAACTGAGTTCTCACCCATAACTCACCCATAGCTCCTGAGTTCTCACCCATAACTCGCCCATAACTTCCTCACCTGCTTGGCTACAGCAGTATTGCCATTTGAAGTTTCCATGGCCTACCAACCTCCTCTGCTTCAAGCCCAAGATCAGGACATTGTGGTTCCATCAGTGCAAGAGTTCCTCTGCAGGGCTCGGGAGACTCACCAACACATCCATGTCTCAAACCAGTTCCCTGTAAACCATTGTTGCAACCCAGCTCCAGACTACCTGTTACGCACGGTGAGCAGGACCCAAATGCAGACCACAGGCGAGCAGTGTCGAACACAGGTTTTAATGCAGTCCGGTTCCAGAACAGGTACAAACA